>PVJL010003075.1:155425-169856 GCA_004026885.1 Lyroderma lyra
TTTTTTTTTTTTTTTTTTTTTTTTTTTTTTTTTTTTTTTTTTTTTTTTTTTTTGGTGTTTTCTAGAGGAAATAAATAGCTTCCTATATATGAGTTGCTGGGACCTTTCACATTCTCTTTTAAAAAGTAATGGCATGCAGGCTTATTGTAGGACTTCTGAACATTGACTCTTGGTACTTAATATATTTAAGTGACAACTTAAAAGTGGCAATATGGTATAGAATTTGACTAAGAATCAAAAAATCTGAGTTTTTCAGTCTCTCTCTCTTGTCTAGGGGACTCGGACAGGATCTCTGTACTGACTGTTTGTCCGTTTAGATAACATCTGTGTTACTTCCCTCACACTTTTTGTACAGACCAAAGCAACAAATATTTATTGCTATGTATAGCAGAAAATGAAACATGCGGCAAAAGCACTTTGAAAAATATATAAGGAATTGTTGAGCCTGTCTGAAGTTGGCCCCCCTTTCTGACCAATACAGTTTTATACAAGGTAGGACCACCCTTCATGGTAGGACGAGCCCAGCTGATACCCAGGTTGTGGCCTAGGTGGCTCAGTGGGAACCAAATAACCAGACTGTTAGAGTGGGCCATTCTTTCCAGAGGGCTAGCCAACAATAGCAGAACCAGCGTCTTGGAAACTTAGTGATACCTTTATTTAAGGGTGTGCTTCGATGACCAGAAAGTAAAAGACATTCCTATATTCCATGTAAGGGCATGTTACCAGTATCTTGTTTAACCTGCTTCAAACTAAATGAGCCTATTTGCTTTTCTTTTATCTGTTTTCCCCTCTCTGTGCTCAGTGTTCATAGTCACCTACCTCCTATAAAAAATGAACACTTGGGGGTTGATAAGCTCTAGATGCCAGATATAGAGGCTTCAACAGAAACCATAGTCCCAACAATCACTCCTGGGCCCTGTACAGAGAAGTCAGATAGACAGTTCCTGCCTGTTTAAAACTATGTGGTCCAACGCACAGAAGCTAGTCCCATCCTGTTTGTCATCTGGGACCCACTGATGCTCCTGAGAGTCCTGTTCAGTGTTGAATGGAAGTACTTTTTACCTCATCCAGCCAGGAGACTAAATTGACTGCCCTGTACGTGAAGTGCTTCATACTTCCTTGTGATAGCAACTTCTTTCCTCTTTAACTCCTATAATTGTGCTAGCATCTACCCACTGCCCCTAACAATATTAGCCCCATGTTTTAGTAGTCTTGGGGTGGAAACAGGTAACTTGGAAGAGGACTTCCAGTGACCTCATCCCATAGCCTGTCCTCACCACCTGGTTTCACATACCCATGAAGGGCTCTAGTGGGTAGAAAGGGACAGGGTTTATTTAAGAGCCCCAGTGTTTTCAGTGTTGCAGCCTCTGGTCCTTCTCCTGTGCTTTCCCTACAGCTCTCAGATATGTGTTGCCAGCTAAGGAGAGATTACTGATACCCAGGCTTTGTCTCCTCCCTTCCTCCACAGGGATGGGCCAAGGTGAAGTGGAATGTGATGCTTTCCCTCTGTGACTTTACATACCAAAGAGTGTTGGAAAAGGAGGTGAAAGACTGTCAGGCCCTGTTGTTGACTCAAGCAGGCTACATGCTGAACTCCTGGGAAAGATTTCATATTTCCCAGGGACAGTATCCAGAGTTTCAAATTCACCCTAAAATTCTGGAAGGGATAAGTAAGGCTCAGCCCAGTTCCTTCCTTACAATCCAGGGCCTTACTTCACCTGTGCAGAATCCTAACATCTGTCTATTAAGAGCTCATAACTACCATTCCCAGCTTTGGAGGTGGGAAGGGACATAAGGACATGTCATGCTGGTCACTCATTGAGATAAGAGAGAACTTACATATGATTCCCCTGTGTGAGAGACAAGAAACTAGGAAACTGAGCTAGAAGGTAAACCTTGAGGAAATGTTAGTGTAAGCTGCCTCTCTGGCCTGTCATGGGTAAGGTAGGGATAATTCCAGTTGTGAGGGATTAGACCAGATGTCCAGGGTCTTGTCAAAGTCTAAGGTTCTGAAATATTAGAGCCACAGTTCTCCTTGGAATAGAAATTGGTCTAGAGATTCAAAGTTAAAGTTTAAGACCAATGTTATTACTGGCTTGGTCTTAGAGTTAAGGCCAAGTCCAGTCTCATCTTAATGGAACATAAAGCAGCTGACTTTTCTCCATTCTCAAGTGAGGAACAGCCATCAACTGGTTGATTTCTGGAGATTGACCTTTCACTCTATGGAGAACATAAGTGCTGGGAAGGGGAGAGAAGTTCATAAGGAGCCCAGACTCTTCAGTCTGCTGGGTGCCCCCTCATTCAGTTACTCTTTGATTCCTTTCACAAATACCTGCAGAGCACACACACCCAAACCCCACCTCCTTGAAACCTTCCATGATCATATGAACATTTCTTATTGGATACCTGTAGTCCTTATGAAATGTAACTCCATGTGGTATTTGTATCATAATCTGTCTTTTACATGAGGGATGGGCTGAGATATGTCACCCCTGAGGGCAGGTGAATGATTTGGTGCCTTTTTCCCAAGCTGAGAGTGTAAGCAGCCTCTGGCCTGCCAGGGAGGAGTTAGGAGTAATCTGATTAAACATGTTAGAAAGACAGTATTGTGAGACTTGGGGGAAGAAGGACCTCCCATGGCAGCCTGCAGTGAGGCTGTATCTCTTTTGTGGTCCCCAACAGTTCATCTCTGGTCCCATACATAATGCCCCACTCAACCCTTAACAAAAACATCTTCCTCAGCAGTTCATGCTCTTCTGGGGTCTCGACCTCTATCCCAAGGGGCTAATCAAAGTATTTTTTCTAACACATATATCTGTTAGGTATGGTTTTCTCCATCTCTTATTACCAGTGATACTGTTCATCACTTACAGATTGGGACTGTGGGTCCTTGCTGTCTGCCTTGTCCTTTAAATGGACTGTGTTATGTGCTGCCTGTGCCTTGTCTATTGGCCAGGGTTAAGTTCCTGGAGGGCATTTGCCTTATACTTCTGGGGAGCCCCTCCTACTGGGTATTTAATAAGCCTGTGTTTAAGCATAGGACTTGGGGGCCCGGTAGGGTAGAATGAAGAGATGGTTTGACTCAGGAAATAAAAGCTACCTGATAGTCCTTATTTGGGAGGCCAGGCAGACACCGAGCATGCAGTGTACCTTATCAGGAGGGCAGACTCCTAGCCACATGGTCCATTGTGAAGCTGGATGTGGCGATGGAGGGGCAGAGGTGCAGATAGGGATGATGTTGCCTCTACTGCCAATCTCCGTGTGACTCCCAAGATTTTAAAAGGTGATTTATTTAGAATAAAGTTTCTGGATTTTGCTTTCTTGCTTTGACTGGAAACTCCCTGGTAGAAAAGACTCGATGGTGTTTGTCTCTCTAAGACTGTCTCTCTCTGTCTCTTTGACTGTTTGTTCTGTCTCTGCCTGTGTCTGTGTCTCCTGATTCAAGCTGAACCTGTGATTGGATCCTCAGTGTGGTCTGGATTCCTGAGTACGCCCCTTAACCAGGAGTCTGAATACTGTTCATTCATTCATTTCATTCCACATACCTGGAATTGAATCTT
The DNA here is from genome assembly GCA_004026885.1 of Lyroderma lyra. Taxonomy (NCBI): domain Eukaryota; kingdom Metazoa; phylum Chordata; class Mammalia; order Chiroptera; family Megadermatidae; genus Lyroderma; species Lyroderma lyra. Next base: position 158,986 of record PVJL010003075.1, read on the forward strand.
GAACACAAATAACATGCAAATCCGTGGCTCCCTGGCACTTTTTAAAACCAGGTCTGTCTGTGGAGCTGGCCAGAGAGGCCTCCTGAGCCAAACGCAGCAGCTGGGACTCCAGCCCACCCTGCTCACAGCACCCCTTGTCTCCTTGCCCCTCCCCCGCACCCCTTCTCACAATCTCACAGCAAAGAAGTGTGCCCTCTGCTCTACACTCCAAAGAATAAAACAAGAAAGTGCCAGCTTTTGAAAAAATCTCGCACTGTGTTGATGCAATGGTTTTATCTGTGTTGAGTTAGAAGAGCCCCTCATAATCTCTAGGACATTCATGAGTTCTAACATTTTCCTAGGCATGGCTAAGGTTTCTCAGCCGTGTGGAAATGAATGGAGTGAGGAGGGAAGACTTCAAGTTCCTGAATGTGACTAAATGTGGCTGACGGTTGCCATGGGTCTGCATGTCTCTCACTGATCAGGGAGAAATGCTCTCGCAGTCAGAGTCACCTGGCACCAGCTGCTCCTGGGGTGCCTGGTTGGGTCTTGGGTGCTGCCAGAGTTACAAAGGCAAGGGGGCAGGGTTTGTGTTCCTTGAAGAACTCGTGTTCTAGACAGTCTCCTGGAACCCCGGGAAAAATCTGCTCCCTTGTGTACCTGTGCCCCATTTCCCATCAGCTCATCACCAGCTGATTATCAATCCCAACGATGGCCTATGACAGCGGTTTTCAACCTGTGGGTCACGACCCCTTTGGGGGTCGAACAACCCCTTCACAGGGGTCACCTAAGACCATCGGAAAACACCTATCAGATATTTACATGACGATTCATAACAGTAGCAACATTACAGTTATGAAGTAGCAACGACAATAATTTTATGGGGGTCACCACAACAGGAGGAACTGTATTAAAGGGTCGTGGCATGAGGAAGGTTGAGAACCACTGGCCTATGAGGCCCCCACAGTCAGCCCTCCACCTCGCCTACACCGCCCCCTCCCACTCTGCCCAGGCTCGGGGCTCGGCACGCAGGCCTTTGTAGGTGATTGTCCAACAAACCAAGCTTCCACCTCACAGCCCTTCGATGGCTGTTTGCTGTGTCTGGAGGGCTCTTCCCCAGACATCCTCCTGACTCACTCCCTCTTGTCTTCTGGGCTCTGCTGGATGCCATCCTTACACCCCAACTCTTAGAGTCCCTATTGTTTTCCTGTAGCATTTGATATCTGGCTATTTTACACTCAGGTATCTTGCCCTCTCCCATTAAAATGTCTATTCTGTTCATGCTGTGTCCCAGGTGCCTAGAGCAGTCTCAGAATTGTTGAAGGAGTCATTGTTACTCAACATTCACTTTACATTTTCAATCCCCTTATCGGTTAGAGCTTTCTTCTTCCCATAATAACAATGAGTGTTGACTCCCTGGCCCCAGGCTTATGGGCCAAACACTTTATATACATTACCTCATTTAATCCTCACAAGTGTATGATGTAACCCCATTTCTCAGATGAGAAAACAACCTTAGGGACTGAATAACTTGCCCCAAGTCTCACAGATTGTCAGCGACAGAAATAGGGACTTGACACCAATAGCATGTCTCCAGAGCCCTTAAAAGCCCTGGGACACCGCACACAGCACACTTCATGTGACAGGGCCAGTACCTGACCAAGACATCACTGGGCTCTGCTGGCGAAGGCTCTCTTCAACTTAGTTTGGAAGGTCAGAGGGAATGGCAGGGTCCCTCTGCCTTCAGGTTCACTCCCTCTTGGCGGCTCTAGAAAGGAGTACCAAGGAATTCCCCTCACCTCTCCCATGACAGTCCTTCCCTTAACTGTCCTTTTCCCTGTCATCTCCCACTCTCCTGCCCAGCTCTAGGCTGCCCACAATAGCAAACCATTTCCTTAGAGGCCTCTGGTTCTAACCCAGAAAGGGGCAGGGCAAAGAGTCGCAGCGTGGGCACTGGGGAGAGACCAAGCAGATCCCCCTCATCCCCACAGGGTCTCAGGAATCAAGAGGGGGTGTGTAGGGGCAAGTGGAGACATTTCTGGTGTCCCACAGTGCTCCATTTTATCTCTGTCCCCGCAGTATGGCGTTCCCTGTGCCATTCCATTCCAACTGGTTTGAGAATCTCAGGAATGCACAGCCCTGTGCCCTCCTGCTCCCCCTCGCAGCTCTGTTCACAGTGCCCCAGAGAGGTGAGCTTAGTTCAAGCTAGAGGCCGGGGGCGGGGCAGTGTGGGGGGAGGGGTCCTGCTGTCTTACCGCAGAAGAAAGACAACACACACTCTCAACCCTTCCTCCCTCTCTCCGATTTCACCCCCCCAAATCTGTCTGCACTTGCAGCTTCCTCTCAGAGGCTTTTCCCACCCTCACCCCTCACTGGGGGCCTCTCTTGATGGTAATTACTCCTAATTGTTTTCCCTTGGCTCACCAGGCCTTTCCTTGCCTGCCTGAGCCAACAGTCCTGTCTGCTGAGAAAATGAGCTCAGCTCGTACCAGAAGCAAGCCCCCTCTGGACTCCAACCCCAGGTGTCCCAGGTCTAACTCATCTTTGCCCCTGTCCACTGGGATCCTCCCGAGGCAGGTGGCAGAGAGGCATGGTGACCAAACTTCAGGAACACTTCCCAGCAGCGGGGCCCATGGAGCTCTGAGCGTGTCCTTCCATGAAGACGTCAGCACCAGACACGATCTGCTCGGTCTGGCCTGGAGGTCTGGAGTCTCTGATCCCATAGCTCTGCCCTTGGTGGTATGGAGCTGCCTATTTCATTAGCTCAGTCACCCCGCTCCCCACCAGAGGAACAGCCTCCACTCACCAAATCCCCCCAGCCCCACACATCCCTATGATCTGGTGAAGGGGGTGAGGAGGCCTTCTGCCAAAGCTTGAGGCCATCACAGTTACACACACACGGGCTTTGTGTTACCCCGCCTGGTGCTCCCATCAGCACCAGGGTGACAGGTGCTAAAGAAGAAGGATGGGGGTGGGGAGGGGGGCTGCAGGAGGTGGGGGAGGAGATGCACACAGTGCCCCTTTTTCCCTTGGCAGGGCTGCTGACCCTGATTCATTCTACCTCCACAGGAAGACCCTTAGTGGTCCAGACCGCTCCTTAGGAAAGGATTTGGGGGCATAAGCCCGAGAGAAGAGGACATAGAAATGTTCTGTTCATTCACTCATGTGTTCATTCATTCAGTAAATACTTACTCTGCGCCTACTATGTGCCAAGCCCCTGTGTAACGTGTTGGGAATGCCCTCCATCTTCTGGGCCCAGCACTTTGCTCTAGCCTCAGCCCAGATCACTTTGTCCCCAGGGCCCTGTCCCATGGTACCCACCCTCCATCAGCTTGAGGCTCGTCTCCTTCCACCTGCCTGTCCCTGACTCAGTGTGTTGCCCATCTGCAGAGCACCATTTCTAGTGGGCAAAGAAGCCTCTGCAAGAAGGAGCCTGAGCAAAACACATGAGGGTGGAGGAGAGGCCAGTTTCATCGAACCAGAGCTCCAGGGAGTCTCAAAGACACACTCTAAAGCATCTGGACAAAGAGATTTCCTTCAGAGTCAGGGATAAGCTGGCTGTATGTTCTAGGCCTGAGTCTTGCCCTCCTTCTTTCCCACATTTGGACCAAGGAACCAGATTGGGTTTTTAATCAGAATATCTACTTGAATCTAAGAGTCTTCACTTATTTATTCATCCACCCATTCACCTGTCTGTCCATCTACTCATCCATCCATTCAACCATTCACTCACTCCATCTTTCAGGACCTACTCTGTGCCAGGCACTGCAGAGAGAGGATGAATATGGTATGACTGCTGGTCTGTGGGCCTGTCCTTTGGTCCTCAGAGCATCTCTCTCAGCCTCAGATACTTCCTCAGAACCCAGACCTCCCTTCAGCTCTCATATTGGAGGCCAGACTCTAACTGAGAAGGTGTCTCCATGGATAACTAGAAATCCTAAACCAGAGGCCACAGGTAAATCAGGGCCAGCCAGGGGAATGGAGGCCAGGCTAGTGTTTGGAGGGATGAGGAAGGTGCCCAGCCAGGTCACTGAGCCCATTACTGTGGTTTGGCTCCTCTGGTGAAAAAATAGCAAGTTTGGTATTAAGAGCCCTGTGTCCTGAGCTCTGGGTTGCTCCCAGACAGGAGTCGTAGCTCCATTAAACAAGCCACAGCCAAGGGCAACAGGGGCCCAGAGGGGACTAGAAGGAGGAGTGGGAATATGGGGCTCAAGACAGGACTTGAGCTGAGCTTGTCCATCACAGGCATAACGGTACAGTGAGGCCTGCTGGCAGGGCAGGAGGTCTGAGCATGCACTGCAGGAGCTGCAGGAGCTGCAGGTGAGAGAAACCATACCCAAACTCACAGACAAGGACAAGACAGACACACACAGGACAAACCTGTGACAGCCACTAAAGCAAGTGGGGTCCACTCTCCAGAATCTGTTTTAGGACATTAGCTGGAGATTCTTCTCTGAAACATGAGTAACAGGAGGTTGGCAATAGGGTTGAGAAGAGAAGGTTAATATGTGGTACTAGAGGGTGTGTGTGTGTGTGCTCTATTCATATATGAGCTTGGGTCTGTGTAAGTTCTTCTGTGTCTTCTGCTTCATTCTCAAATCAGAAGTACTCTGAGTGCTTGGGCTTCTCTGGGCGTCTCCTCCCCTTTCCACATGTGGCTGAGGGCAAGTTAATGGGACCTGTGCACACAGAGGCTCACACAGCCTTGAAGACAGAGGCCCATTCATACCAGGACACTGTGGCACCTCTCTTCCAGGCTGGCCCGGGCTCCTGGTCCCGTAGCACCAACACACACAAGTGAGAGACGTGCACCTTTGCACACGCAGCCTTGCTCTCAAGCACACACCCACACCAAGCCGCACTCAAGCTCTGTTAACCCTTCACCATCACGTGCAGGGGCTCTTGGCTCTTACCCTGGGCTCTGGCTTTGCCTTTCTCTAGCTCTTCTACCCAACCTCAGACACACCTGAGTTAACCCTTGAACAACCTCCTTGGGACTCCAGGGAGCCTGCTGTGGGCTCTCAAGGCTTCCCAGTGCTGCCTGGGAGGAAAGGCGATCACAGTGTCAGCCAAAGAGCAGAATGGGGGCACTTCCTCCCAGTGGAGTTCGAGAGATGACTGGTGAAGTCTGGGTTCAAGTCACAGCTATGCCACCTGCAAGTTGGGGGTCCTCAGACGAGTTAGGTAACCCCTCTGGGCTTCAATCCCTGGCCTGTAAGGTAAGTAGGGATACACCTGAGGTCCATAGATAAACCTAATGAAGTTGTATGCAAAACATTTGGAATTCTACATTTTGCTGGAAAGAGGATCCAAGCCTGGCCAGCTCACAGGTCACTTGAACTCCCTCGAAAAATGTAAGAACCAGTGAACTTCTTAGACATTCCGGGACTCTACATGAGTCAAGTGCTTTGTCGCTGATGCAAATGTGGCCATTGTAAGCCCACTAAATTATCTAAGATCAGTGTCAACCTCCCACTGTCCCTAGTACCTGGAGTTCTCCCACATGACCCCCACTCTGATACCCCAGGCTGGGGAACTACACACCTCATCACCTTCAGGGAGAGCCCGGCTCAGGCTCAGCGGAGACCCTCTCAGCTGATGGACCCATTTGCTGGGATGGTGTCAGACTGGACATAAATTGGAGGGTCAAACCCAGCAGAGGTCAAGGAGCAAGAGAGAGTGGAGAATGGGGTAGATACTCGACATAATAACCATGATATTGGTGTCTATTGGGTGTTTGCTATATGCCAGGCATTGTGTAACCAACTAATGAAGTGGATAATATCATTATTCCCATTTTACAGGTCGGGAAACTGAGGCTCAGGGAGATTGTTAGTGCCCAGGATCAGTCAACTAGTATAATAACAGTGAAAGGAGGCCTGTCTGAATCAAAGTCTTTGCTTTTTGAAGAGGTGGAATGAGAGGACATGAAGGGGATGACTCCCTCCCTGGTGACATTTCAGATGAATTGGGCACTGCACTGCAGGATTTGGGGCACAAGCTGCATAAGGAATCCCCTTCTGGGAGAAGGAGCCAGAGCCAGCAGTCTGCCAGAGCCAGTCCTTGGGAGTGTGAGGGCAGCAAGGAGGCTGGGCCAAAGGCGCTTCAGAGCTTTCTGCAAGGCCGGGCTCAAAGGTGCCTTTGTTCGCTGGTAACTTCTACAAGGTATTCTGCACCCCAGGGTCCCCCATCTGCATCCTCAGGGACCTGGGCTGCTCCGAGCACATGCGGGAGGGTCCTAGTCCCTCCCACCCTCCCTTCACCCAGAGAACAGACATCCCTACACAACATAGTCTTTAAAGAGTAGGGGGTGGCTTAGGGACCACGGCGGGACTGCTGGTAGATTTGGGGGGCAGGAGGGACTGCCAGGGAGACCCGGAGGGGGGAAGGGCTGCGTGCTGGCTGCTCGCCAGACAATTGAACACATTTTACTTTGATTCTGGCAGAGAATCAAACACTTACCTGCTGTTTATTTTTATATTAACAGAAGTTTGCACATTCTTATTGATTTGCTGTTAGGGCTCAGCATTCCCCCAAACACTTGTTGGTACTGACCCCCTAGCCTCTCCTTCACGTAATCCTTGCTATTGTCCCCATCACCCTTTGCAGGAAAAAGAGGGGCAGGGAAGACGGGAAATCATGCCACTTGGGTGGATTTCCAACTTAATTCCAGCTCCTTTGTCCCCAGACTGGAGTCTAGAAGGAGCCAGAGAAAGCAGGAAGGAGCCCCAGCCCTCAGTAGTTCTGGAAGGCGGGGTCGGGTGGCCTCCACCAGAGAGTGGGGTGCCGGAGGATCCCCGACTCCATTCCGAGTCCCCTTCTGCATTTGGGCTCCCCTTCCTTCCTGGGGGTCGGGATGGCAGTTCCTGTTGCATTGCCCAAGCCTGGGAGGAAGCCAACTCGCAGCCCCACAGGAGCCTCCGTGTCTGTGGCCTTGTTTCCTTGCCCCCCGTTTCTCTCAATGACAAGCACAAGGCTGTTCCCAGACAGGCTTTGTTCCTTCTGCTGACCTAGGCCCCAACCTCCTGCTCCAGCACAGGCATCTCCCTCCCCTGGAGACATCAGCCCTCCCTGGACCCCAAAACTGGAGTAGAGGGATGGCAGAACAAGGGCATGGGGTTCGGGGCAAAGGGGCTCGGGTTCGAGCCCCAGAGTCATTATTGGCTACCTGAGGGACCTTAGGCTTACCCCCTCTGAACCTCCATTTCCCCCTCTCTAAGATGAGCATAGTATTACCCGAATGTCTACTTCAGTGGATGGTCAGGAAGGTCAAATGGAATTGCAGCTGTCACAGGGCATTGAAAATAGTTACTAGGTCAACATTAGTCATCGTTAGAACAAAGGGTGGAGGGAATGTCCTGGAGAGAGCACCAGAAGCTTTATGATGGCATCTTGTCCACCTCTTGGCCTCTAGTCCAACCCGAAGATATCCGGGCAAGGAGGCCCAGGCCCCCTCAGTCTAACCCCGGCCTCACACCTTTGCGAGGGGCGTCTCTGCACTGCTGAAGTAAGCGCCTTTGGGTTACACAAACAACAAGGTTTATGTTGAATTCAGGGCAAATTTCCAAAAGGACTCCCTTTGCTAGTGATAAGCTCAACCCCCCAGGCCTCCGGGGGGAGTGGGACCCACTTCAGGAAGCCCCACCCAGGTCGGGCTTCTTGGTCGATGTGGTGCCGAAGGGGAGTGTCACCTCCAGCTCGCGTCCCACTTCTGGCCGGGTGGAACGTGGCCCAGGGAGCTCTTCCCATCATTTGGGCACACAGTCGCAGGCCTCGCGTTGGAAACTGGCTCTCCTTGGACAGCCCTCCAGCACTGCATTTTTTTCAGCTACTCTCACCAGACCCACAGATGAATTTATCTGCTCTGCGTGCACCGTTTGGCTGTTTCTGTCTCAGGGAACCTCGAGCTCAATAAGCTCCACTGTTCTACCAAGCTGGCCAAACAGCCGTGTCTCTGTTCTCTCGGCCAGACCCTGGGCCTGGAGCACGGCCTCCAGGAATTACAGAATTCAAGAATGTTGGAGCTGGAAGAGACCCGAGTCCTCACCTAGTCCTGTCCCGATTTCATACAGATGGGGAAACTGAGGCCCAAGGAGGCAAAGGCTTTCAGGATTATAGAACACTGGTCTTTCCTTTAAGCCCAGCATCTGCCTCACAGGCACCAGGTGCCTCCCGGCCTGCTGCTGGCCTCTCAGCTGCGGGGAGCGTGAACTCTCTCCTAGGCACCACACTCCATTGCTGGGACAATAAGAACCCTCTTCCTTGTTTAGGCAAAAATTGACTTCCTGCCTCCCTGTAATACTCACCTATTTATGCAATCTCCATGGGGGGACAGGCCCAACCTGGAATTGGAAATCAATTCATCCTCAAAGGGAGTGGGGCAGACCATCTCGGGCCATTCTCGGGCAGCCTTGGCCCACCAGTTTGGAGAGAAGGACTAGCCATCCTGATCACAGCGACCTGGACTCGAATTGCACTCTGTTGCTTGAGAGCTCTGTGACAGCATGTTACTAAAACTGCTCGAGCCTTAGTGTGCTCATCTGTGAAAAACAAGGGTAGTGGTAGTTTCCATCTCCGGAGGCTTTTGTGAGGGTGCGGTGAGACAACATGAGCAGTGAGACGCACAGAGCTAGTGTATGGTCCCTATGCAACCAGTGTCAGTTTTGTTGATGAAATAGATTCTCATACTGCCTTCACTTGAACCCCAGCTCCTTCTCTCAGGATCTGTATTACTTGACTTGGGACAAGTGACTTAACTTCCCTGGGCCTCACAGTCTGCTTACTTTTAATTGCAAGTTACCCCTCACCCCCCAGAAAAAAATCCAACTCAACTACCTTAAACAAGAATCGATTTTATTAATTCACATAACTGGAAATCCTAAGGTCATGAAGGGTTCAGGAATAGCTTGATCAAGGCTTCCGCTTGTTTTCTGTGACTGTCTCAGCTTTTCTCGCCTTCCTGAGGATGTTGGTGCATTCACAGTATGGCTCACCTCTGATCCTAAGACGCCTGCCAGCAGTCCCAGGCCTCACACCTGCACAGTTCACAGTTTAACATAAAAAGGAAAGAAAGGTCTTTTCTTCCCTCATCATTAAATCAAGTTCTGCCCCACCCTTGTTTCGGACCAACAGGAAGAAGTTCCTTTGGCATATGTGATGGGATTATCCTGATTGGCCCAGATCCACCCGGGGCCTACCCTTGGAAGGAGGACGTGGCCAGCCCTACCAACTTGCAAGTCTGCTACACTGTGGGGTGGGGTGCGCTGGATGCTGGGGGAGGCAACCACCATGTCCTCTACAGGGGACATTTGTAAGGGCTAACTGCGATGATGCATGCGAAGTGTTGAGAGCGCTGCCCGACACACAGTTAGTGTTAACCATTTGTTTACGCACGATTACTGCGATCAGTATCCTGAGCACATTCCAGGAATCCACTTTCAAATGCATTGCTGAGGGCTGGTTTGGGGTGCAGTCCCAGCAGCGGCACCAAGCCTACTCCGTTCTATTTCGCAGCAGCTGTGTGGCTGCAACCCCGCTCCCTGTCTCTTTCTCTCTTAGGCCTCTGTTCAGCCTCAGGCCACCGGGAACCTTCAGGCCCTGTCAGGCCAACAGCCTGCTTTTGGTCACGGCTCCTGTAGCCTTCTAGCCCTGTCCTAGCTTCAGGGGACAACTGTGCTACCTGGCTCTTTGCCCCCATAGTACAGCTTCCTTTATAGTCTCTATATTTTAATGTCAGCCTCCAAAAGTTGCTTTAAGGTATCGTGGACCCTGGTTCCACTCTCCCCTTTGATCCATGTCACTCAACACCAGCTCCGAGGCCCAGGGGAGATAACATGTCACCTGCTGGCCCCATAAATTATCCCTGGAGAGATAAACCTTCCCTCCTGGACAAAAGTTTCAAGGGCGTCTTCAATGGCATGTGTTCTTCCAACCTCTGATGCTGTGTGGATCAATCCCAGGTTTTGGTGATGAAAAACTATGGGAGATGTCTTACAGCAAAGGACTTCACTTACATGGTTAATACTGGAACCTTCTCTTCACCAAGTGGCTGATGCTGTGGCCATCTCTTTGCCCTTCTTGCTACAGCAGAAAGAACCTCTCCTGCAGCTTTCAGAACCGACTAGGACTGGAAAGAATTTTAGGTCAACACAGCCCACTGCCAGTGCCTGGAGAGATGTGTCCCAGTGGGCCACCCCCTCTGCTATCTCTCTGGCACTGCACCTCTTAGAGAGCCCACTGGGATACTTTCCCATGGATCTGCCCAATGGCCTGGGAGGTGGTGGCAGTGGTGAGGACAGGTAATTTATAGTTCACAGGTAAGGGAACCAGCCTGGAAGACTAAAATGGTTTGTACAAGACGTCCCAGCTAAAAAGTGGGAGAACCAGGACTTGAATCCAGGCCTCCTGAATACAAGGCCAGTTTGCTTGCACTCCTGCAGATTTGCATCTTGCCTTTGGACCTGGCTTTTGAGAAGGAAGACCTTGAGAAACCCGAGCTCAGCCTGAGCAGGAGTGGGAGCTGGGCCATGCGACCCCACTCTGACCCTGCAGGGCCCGCTCCCTCCGGGGGTATCCCAGGATGGGGACAAGCCCTTAGCCACATCTGAGAACGCGGTCGCAGCCTCCCTCGTTGGATCCCTGGAGCTGGGTGGGTCACAGCTCGCTTGTCTTTCTCCTTTGACTTCAGCCTCCTCCCGTGTCTCTCCTCTCTGTTGGACTTGACCTTCCTCTCTTTACTGACCTCTTTGTCTCTCTTGGTATCCAGTGTTTCTCTGTTGGCTTTTATCACTGGTTGATTGCTTCATTCTCTCCCTCCTTCCTCCTTTAGAACTTCCTGGGTCAAGCAGGCAGGGAGATGCTTCCAGCCGTGATTTCTCCTTTGCCTCCTCCCC
>PVJL010003076.1:0-18172 GCA_004026885.1 Lyroderma lyra
AAACTATTTTCCATACTGACTGCACTAATTTGCAATTCCACAAAGAGTGTGCAAGGGTTCCCTTTTCTCCACATTCTTGGCAACACTTGTTTGTTGGTTTATTGATGATAACCATTCTGACAGGTGTGTGGTGATATCTCATCATGATTTTAATTTGCATTTCTCTGATGATTAGTGAGTAACATTGAGCACTTTTTATGTCTATTGATCATCTGCATGTCCTCTTTGGAGAAAAGTCTATTCAGGTCCTCTGCCCATTTATTAATGAGATTGTTTAAGTTTTTTGGTGTTGAGTTGTATGAATTCTTTATAAATTTTGGATATTAACCCCTTATCAGATTGGCAAATATCTTCTCCCATTCAGTAGAATGTTTTTTAGCTTTGTTCATGGTTTCCTTTACTGTGCAAACCCTTTTTAGTTTGACATAGTCCCATTGTTTATTTTTTCTTTTGTTTCCCTTGCCCGAGGAGATACATCAGGAAAAAAATATTACTAGGGTAATGTCTGAGAGTTTACTGCCTATGTCTTCTTCTAGGAGTTTTGTGGTTTCAGCTTTTACATTTAAGTCCTTAATCCATTAAATTTACTCTTCTATATGAACAAAGAAGGTGGTCCATTTTCGCCTTTTTTTTTTTGCATGTATCTGTCCAGTTTTCTAAGCACCATTTATTGAATACACTATCTTTACCCCATTGTATATTCTTGCTTTAGTCATAGATTAAATGAGCACATAAGCGTGGGTTTATTTCTGGGCTGTCTATTCTGTTCCATTGATCTATGTGTCAGCTTTTAAGCCAATATCATGTTGATTTGATTACTATGGCCTTGTATTAATAGGTTAGTTTGATATTGGGTAGCATGATATCTCCAACTATGTTCTTCTTCCAAAAGAATTCCATGGCTATTTGGGGTCTTTTATGGTTCCATAAAAATTTTAGGATTATTCATCTAGTTCTGTGAAAAATGCCTTTGGTATCTTGATAGGAATTGCACTGAATCTATAGATTGCTTTGGGAAGTATGGACATTTTAATAACGTTAATTCTTCCTGTTCATGAGCATAGCACAGGGTAGCATTTATTTGTATCTTTTTCAATTTCTTTCTTCAATGTCTCATAATTTTTTTGAGTACAGGTTTTTTATCTTGGTTGAATTTATTCCTAGGTATTTTTTAATGCAATTGGGAATGAGATTGTTTTCTTAATTTCTCTTTTTGATAGTTCATTATTGGTGTACAAATATGCAACCAATTTCTGAATGTTAACTTTGTATCCTACTACTTTACTGAACTCATATTTAAGTTTTGAAAATTTTTGATAGACTCTTTGGGGTTCTCGCTATATGTATAGTATCATGTAATCTGCAAATAATGATAGTTTTACTTCTTCCTTTCCCATTTGGATGCCTTTTATTTGTTTTTCTTGTCTGATTGCTGTGGCTAGTACTATATTAAATAAAAGTGGTGAAAGTGGCCATGTCTTCTTCCTGACCTTAAGGAAAATGCTTTTAGCTTTTCCCCATTAAGTATAATATTAACTGTGGATTTGTCATAAATGGTGTTATGTTGAAGTATGTTTCTTCTATGCCCACTTTGCTAACAGTTTTTATCAGAAATCGAGGCTGGATTTTGTCAAACAATTTTTCTGCATCTATTGATAAGACCATATGTCTTTTATTTTTCATTTTGTCTATGCTGTGTGTCACATTAAATGATTTGTGTAAATTGAGCCATGCATACCAGGAATGAATCCCACTTGACTGTGGTGTATGATCTTTATAAGGTATTGCTGAATTTGGTTAGCAAATATTTTGCTGAGGATTTTTGCATCTATGTTCATTAGGTATATTGGTCAATGTTTTCTTTTTCTGTAATGCCTTTGTTTGGTTTTGGAATCAGGGTAATGGTGGCCTCATAAAGTAAGCTTGGGAGCCTTCCCATCTCATGAATTTTTTGGAATCGTTTGTGTAGAATAGATGTTAATTGTTCTTTGAATGTTTGGTAAAATTCATCTGTGAAGCCATCTTGTCTAGGACTTTTGTTTGTTGGGAGACTTATTATTACTCATTTGATTTTATTACTTGGTTCAGATTTGCTGTTTCTTCTTGATTAGCCTTGGACAACTATATGCTTCTAGGGATTTATCCATTTCTTCCAGATTGTCAATTTGTTAGCATATAATTGCTCATAGTTATTTTCTTAAATTTTTTTGTATTTCTGTGGTGTCCACGGTCACTTCTCTTGCATTTCTGATTTTATTTATTTAGGCCCCTTCTTTTTCTTGAAGAGTCTAGTTAAAGGTTTTTCAATTTTGTTTGTCTTTTTAAAGAACCAGCTCTTGGTTTCATTTATCTTTGGAATTTATTTTGTTTTGTTTGTTCATTTTTTGCCTCTGTTTTGTTTAGTTCCGTGCTGATCTTTATTATTTCCTTCCTGCCATTCACTTTGGGCTTTGCTTGCTTTTCTTTTCCCAGCTCCCTTAGGTGTAAAGTTAGATTGTTTATTTGATGTTTTTCTTATTTCTTGAGGTAGGCCTGTAATTGCCATGAATTTCCCTCTTAGAGCTGCTTTTGCTGTGTCCCAAAAATTTGGAATCATTGTGTTTTCATTTTCATTTGTCTCAAGGTATATTTTGACTTCTTCCTTGATCTCATTGTTAACCCATTCATTGTTTAATAGCATATTATTTAGCCTCCATGTGTTTTATGTTTTTCAGTTTTCTTCTTGTAATTAATTTCTAATTTCATACCATTATAATCAGAGAGGACTCCTGATAAAGTTTTAATCTTCTTAAATTAATTGAGACTTTATTTGTGGCTTACTATGTGACCTATCTAGAATAACATCCAGATTTCTCTCTTGGGTGAATAAGGTGGGGGCTACAGGATGTACACTTTGTCTAAATTCATTGAACTTTACACTTAAAATGGGCGAATTTTACTACATGCAAAACATATCTAAATATATTGATTTACAAAGAAATTTAAACTAAAGTATAAAAAAATACTATTTGACAGACCACCTTTTCCTCTATCAGGTCTCTTTTATCTGGAACACTATTTAACATTGGTAGCTATTAGAGTACCTTTCAAAAAGGTTTTCATTTAAGTTTTCCTTCAGCTATTATACCACATGATGGGAAAACTAATTTCAACCTTAAGATATTAACTAATATGAGCCCCAGAAACAACGGAGCCAGTAGATGGTCTATGCTGAAGAGCATTTTTCTTCAGTGGTTCAGTATATCTGAACAGAATTAAACTGAAAGTTTTGTGAGGGCTAGAAATGTGTTGTGAGTGGTGCTCCAACACCTAACTTATTAACTAGCATTTAATCACTCATTCAGGAACGTTGTGGTAGATGAATGAAAAAAATGTGATGAATTGAAATGATTCCAAAGGGCTTCTCCTTAATTAAAAGAATTAATAAACAAATTTCTTACACTATTCTTAAAATTGTTGGATAAAGGATATCATGCTATTCAAGAACAACTATGGCCTGATAGCTGTCGTTAATCAGGTAGATGCAGTTTAAAAGTATAAATAACATGTCCAGAGAGGACAGAGAAGCTGGAAAACATCATTTTGAGTAGATTCTAATTTTATTGTTATTTACTACTTATTTACAAACTAGACTATAGAGAATCTATAATTTGTTTCTTATTGCTAAGTATAAATTTAAGCTAAAATAATTCTTATTGTTCCCAGCCCTGGGTATCAAGTATTATTTTGAGGAATGGAATTACTTTAATAATTACCAAATGTGTGATGATAAACACAAATCCTAACAGTATCTTTGTTGAATTCCAATATAAAGCATGTTTGTGGATATAGAAGAATGTTGTATGCCCAGTGAATGTAGTCATATTGAAGCATTTCAGAGATCTAGAAGAACTGCTGATGCCCATCTGGACTAAATCTATAATTCAAGCCCAACCAAAAAGAGGCAACAGGAATGGAAAAATCATTGCAGTCCTCAGCAGGTACTATTCTGGCAACTCTTCCCAGATCAGCAGCTCACACTGAAAGCCAGACTGAAGTTTTTATACTTTGACTAGTTTTATTAAAGTAAAAATAAATCTGGATTAGATGCCCAAGCTTTCTCACAAAATTTCATTTTCATCTGCAAGGCATTTGACCAATAAACATGCCAGACATTCCTAGAAATGCAGACAAAATGCATGTAATTTTAAAGACACTCTCTAAAACAAAACAATATTTTTAAGTACAAATACAGGTGAATGAAGAGTTATATCCTACCTACCCAAACAAAATAAAAATCAAATTGTTCGAAAATAAAAACAAAAACACCTGGAAATAGAACAGTAATTATGGAAGAGTAGTACTACTTTTAGGAATAGCCTGCCTCTCTGCTCTCTGTCTCTGTCTCTCTCTCTCTCTCTCTCTCCCTCTCTCTCTCTCTCTCTCAAGAACACTCAGTTGTTTGTCTCTTCAGAGTACCAAGAATGGAAAAGTTTTGGTCCAAAGGCTGACATTTAACTTATAATGGGACTTTAATCTTTTTCCAGATTACTCATACATTTGTTCTTCCCTAGTAGTTTTCTCCAATACCACATCTGCTTCCTATCTTCTAAAGAACCTATAGAAGAACAATCTGTCCCTCCTGACCAAACCCACATCTCAAAATAAAATAAAATAAAAATAAATAAATAAAAACATTTTAGTCCATTTTATGCATAGTTAATAAAATATAGAGAAAAAAGTAAAATTCCCACGTGTGTATGTATGTATGCTTACCACACAAATATTTAACTAACAACTTCCAAATATCAGTCAAATTTCTCCAATTAGAAAGTTCGCCTACAAAAGTAAGTTAGGTACTTTAGGAAAAGGGGTTTTACTCTTTTATACCAATAAAGTGCCATGTATTCTGAAATAATCTTAATGAAAAAGCTCACTTGTTTTATAAAGATCAGTGAATTTTACTGAATCGTTACTATGTGTCTACCAGGCTGAAATGAAATAAAATAGCAGAATAAATTGAGTGTGCTCACCAGGATAGAAATATACACCACTGACAAACAAAGCAAGATAACATACACTTAAGTATTAAAGAATAAAGCACAAGGAAGGAGGGGGGAGGATTCAAATATATGGTGATGGAAGAACTGAGTCTGGGTGGTGAGCACACAATGCAACACATAGGCAACAGAGAACTGTATACCTGGAACTTATGTAATTTTACTAACCAATGTCACCCCAATAAATGTAATTTAAAAAAATGAAGCACAACTAAAGAGAAGAGCCCATAATGATGTTTGTTTTTTTGATAAAATGAACTAAGTTTGTGGACTCAGGCTCTTGTTAAAAACAACTGGAAATGATGAATAAAATTTTTTTTAACATATTCTCAAATGCATCCATCCATGACCTCCTAAAAAATGAGAAATACACAAGCAAACAAAAAAAAAAATGTAAAGCTGAAAACTTAGAGAGGTAAGCAGAATGTTGAGATTGACCTTTTTTGCTATCAGGGTATTTACTAAACCCAGTGAACTGGAGCTTTGGCTTACTAATTAATGTTTAGGGCCAGGGACCCAAGACTACTCCCAGGAGCCACCCAAGTTAGAAGGTTGCTCATAAATCTGAGACCCCAAGGGCAAGACTCTCAATATAAGGTGAATTAGTTATAAAGTCTCCTGTTCATTACCCCTCAAATATTGCCTAACTCAAATTTGGGGGCTAAGTAGAAGGGGAGGAAAATTCTTCCCTGTTTACATATAACCACAAACCACAATTTGCAGTCTAAGTCCACACGAAATGGATGATCTAAATTATTTCAATAGAAGAATTGATTTTTTTTGAAGAGCTCTCGGTTGGTTATGCCTATAGGCATCTGACATAAAGAAATGAAACTCCTTTATGAAGGAACTTACCTTCATACAAAACCCCACAGAATTCTCAAAGATAAGGTACCAAGAAAAATAAACAACTCACAGTTCAAAAGGAAATACAGTAGACTCTCAAGTAACCTGCACCCAGGGGGATTGGTAGATGCCTGGTAAATGTAAGCAGACTCTCGTTAACCAGACCTCAAGCAACCGGCACTCTCAAACAACCAGCAAAATCTCAAGCTTGAGGGTGCCGGTTGCTTGAGTTCCTGTTAATGAAGGGTCAGTCTACTGTAAAGCACTCTGATTGGCAGCTAAAGGAAACAACAGATGACAGATTAGCTCAAATTTCTTCACATAATGGGATAATCAAACACAGAATATAAAAAAAAACCAACTATAGCATTTATAGAAATAAAACATGTTTGAAAATATGATTAAAATTCAAAACGATTTTAAAAAACACAGAACTTTTAGAGATAAAAATTTTTTAATTAAAATTAAAACGTCAAAAACAGTGGATGGAGATAAAGAAAATCAAGCATTTATTCTGCTTTTCCTGTACAAACTGTTCTTTGGGGTAACTAAAAAGATAAAGGGTTTCTTTATAAAAGAATTATAATTTTAAAAAATCCCAAAGAATCATACAATATCAAAATTTTATAATCCCTAATAAAATAATGATCCTCAATGACTGCTAAAATATTTAGGTAAAAAAATAAGGGGGAACTTTATTTAAATATGAAACAGGCTAAGAACCCAATAATTATTTTTAACATTAGAGTAAGCAATATATATATAATTTTATATATATATATATATATATGGATATATATACATTGTGTGTGTGTGTGTGTGTGTGTGTGTGTGTGTGTGTATTCCTTTCTCTCACATTTTCTTTCACTTTCCTTTCCTCATCCTCTCCTTTTGCTGCTTCATAACAAGTAATCTTCTATGTCATCAGTTCCCAAGTAGGGTACACATACCCTGGGGATACATGCCGGGCCATTCAGGGGTATGCAAAAAGTAATCAGTAATGGTGAAAAAACAAGCAAAGTAAAAATATGTAAAACATTAGTTATGGAACAATAAATGTTAAGTTTGAATCACGGTTAATGGAGACACTTCAAAATTAGATCACAGCAAATGATGATTGGTGAGGGCGTGGCTATGAATCCTTCCCCCAAACCACTCTTCTACCAATCACTACTCTGTTTCAGAACAATCCATTTTTGACCTTTCTAGAACTTCCCCAAACATATACACACATCCATAACAAGACTGTTCGATCAGTTTAGTTACTGATTGAGTAAAAGCAAGAGTGTTGTCTTTAATTGTGATTCTTTTCAAGTAGTTTTTATTTAATGTTTAAATACTTGATCATCATTATCAATATTTTAACTGTTACAAATATGTAAAATTAAATCTGTGAGTTGTACTTTTAGGGTAGCAATTTTTCTTTCCTAACTTATTACCTCATTTCCACTATTTTACATTAAGATAGGCACTGAACACAAAGTGTCAGTATTTATTATAAAAACAAGGGGTACAATTTATAGAAATGGGTTTAAAAGAGGTACACAAGTGGAAAAAGGTTGGGAACCACTGATTTATATTCATACATGTTAATTAACGTTAGTCACTAGAATTCTTTTTAGTGCATGATGGTAGCGTGGGTTCTTAGAAACTAAATGGTTTTAAAGAATCAGAAGAAACCTAATAAGCAAAAATATGGTTGAGACAAAAATATTTTTCATATGTATGAAACAGATCTCCAAATTTCCTTTGGGGAATTCTAAAAGATAAACTAAGGTATATTACAAATTTTAATAGTTTATTTGAGCAAACATTGATGGAAGTCAGGCAGCATCCAATTGAACAAATAGAAAGGAGGTCTATGGAGCTATACAAAATTAAAGACTTTTATAGCCAGAAGAGAGCAGGAAGAAGTTAGTTATACTAGACAAAAAAGCAGATGGGTTACTGCTCTCTTGTCTAGTATAACTACTCTTTAGGGGATGGTGTGCTTAATCAGGCAGATTACCAAACTAGTGCTGATCTGGCAATTCCTGATTGGTTTAAGATTTTGTTAGGTAAGAAATTAGGCAGTATAGACAAGAGGGGCAATATGATCAGCGCTTTGCACCACCCAGGTCCACTCCCCAGGGACCACTTAGGTCTCACCCATGGGGACTAATGTTGTGATTAGAACATCTTGATAAAAAAGAAGTAAAATCCAATCAGAATCACCTGGGTTTTTATGCCTATGCACAATGCTAAAGCTAAGCCTTGGCTTACTCTTAGCTTCATTATAATGTAACAATAATGAATTAGCATTGTAGTTTTGACCCTCCCCACCAGCACCCACCTCCTGCTCTTCTGTATGCATTCAGGGTGAGGGCATGGGCAGAAAGAAAACAATCACATGACCTACACATTTCAATCAAATGACCTCAGTCTGTACAAACATATTTCAATAAAACTTTACTCTGCTTTCCTTTGTTTTGCTGATCTGTAATTCTTTACTGTTTGAGCGGAAAGAACAGAGCTCCTAGCCACTTTCGGACGGTAACTATTTCATTTTTGAGAGAGCGATGAAGATCTAGTTTGGTGACATGGGGCAACATAAGTGATTTCATTTTGGGCCTGTTGTTTTGTACTTCAAAGAAAACTAGTAATATAATAATTTAAGTCATTCATCACAATGTTTAAAAGATTTTAATATTTGAGAACCTAAAGTGATACCAGAGAGAAATAAATAGATTGAAGACTGTGGATACAGATAGAAACAAAAAGAAAGTGGAAAGGAGACATACAGAGTTAAACTGATGTAACAGAGAAAAATGTTAAAGCCTCAGTCTCTTTAGGTATCTTTGGTTATGACAATGTCATTGATAACAATTCAGTATCTGTTATGTTTGTATGCAGCTGGCTGACAAGATACCAGCAGAGTTGAGTGTCTCAGAATTGTAGATGATAATTCTAATAGCTTTCTCCAGGTTACAATAATCATTATCTAGCAGTAAAAAGAAAAAAGAAAGATATCTGATAATTCACTATGACTCTAATCATTAGGGGTAGATTTGAAGACATGGTAATGTTCTTGTAATAACACTGAAACCAAATTTGAAGTGATAAAGTTCTCAATGACATATTTCCTCTTCCTGAATTGAATGTAAATAAGCCTCGTCAAATTTACAGGAGAATAAAAGAAGGAAGAATTCTTTGCAGTCTCAAAATGTGATAAGGATAATTCTAAAAAGAATGTTCATTTTAGCCACTTTCAACATTTATATTAATTGTTTAATAATTACACTGGCTATAAACCAAGTCAAATAATATCCTCTGAACAAAGAGATCTAAATTCAGTACTACATAGGTAATATGCTCTCTAGGAAAAAAACAAAAATAATCTGATGTGGTATTTTCCAATTTCCATGGTGTAAATATCCCCCAACATGGTCGATTTCAAACTACCAAAATGCCACTGATCTGAAGAGGTGGGCATAATTGGCCTAGTGAGTATTAGCTGGCTCCAGCACGCCACACCAGACCTAATTCCTCTTCTACAGTTAATGGAAAGACAGCTATTATTCTATCATGAAACAATTTTGTTATTTGGAGGAACTTCCTTCTGTTGATGGCGTCACAGCATTATTTGAACTTTTTATCAACATATTACATATAGAAAAGTGCACAAATAATAAGTGCACAGCTTGTACAGACTGAACACACACCCATGTTATTAGAAATTAAGAAACACAACATTACTACCCCCATATCCCAGTGTCATCCCTTGTGTTCCCTTTTATGGCCATTACCACTTCCAAAAGTATGTACTGTTTCTAACACTGTAGATAAGTTCTGCCTGTTTTTAAACATTATGTAAATGAAATCATACATATGTATTCATTTGAATCTGGCTTCTTTTGCTCTACATTTTGTTTTTTGATTCACATATTGCATGTGACTGCAGCTCGATGATTCTTTGTGTTTTGTTTTGTTTTGCTTTGGTTTTTTTTGGTGTGTGGGGGGGTAGTTCCCTGGCTGGGGATCGAACCCAGGCCACGGCCTTGAGAGCGCTGAAGCGCTGAAGCCTTAAGCCACTGCACCACCAGGGAACCCCCTTTATGGTTCTTGTTGCTGGGTAGTGTTCCATTATATAAAAATAGTATTAAATTTACTTTCTCTATTATACTATTGGAGGACATTTGGTTTGTTGATGGTTTGGGTTATTTAAATCATGTGGCTGAGAACATTCAGGCAAACATGTTAAGTATTTCTATGGAGTATGTTCCTAGGAGTGGAATTGTTGAGTCATAAAATATGATATTGATTTCTACTGCACTGCCAGAGCTTTACAAAATGATTTAACTGATTTACACTCCCACTAGCAGTTAAGGGGGCTCCAGTAGCTCCACATCTTCACCAATACTTGCTATCATGTTAGAAGTTGACACATCATACAGTTGTGTCCTCTTTTAAAATAGTAATTCTCAATTCCAGTAGCTTCTAAGGCTGGCTGGGCATCAGAATAATTTGTGAAGCTTATTAAAAAATACAAATGCTTATGGAAACCTTCCAGACCTAAATCAGAATCTCTGAGTAGGGTACAGATGTATATTCCTAATAGTTCTATAGGTGATTCTAATGCAGGGCTGGGGTTTGAGTCCACTGACCTAAATTTCAATATTTCCTTAAAGTTGCAGGTTTCTAACATAAATCTCACAATTACTTGCTACTATTAAGAATGGAGCCAAAATTCTAAGAATAAAGATAATTTCTTCAAAGTCACATTGTGCTATACATGTTCACAAAGAAAACATATTCAACAATATGTATTGCAACATGGCTTATAGTGACAAAAAAATGGCAAACTAAATGACCATCAATAAGGGGCTCATTAAATATATTAATATTAATCCATATAATGAAATTGAATGTAGCCATTTAAAAAATGAAATGTATATGCAAAGCTGATATACACCTGGTGTAATAAATGCAGAAGTAAAAATTGTGAAATACTTCCATGCCAGTTGGTAAAGTTCACTGCCCTCAAGACACCTTAAGTGTCCCTCCTTACTGCCTCAGTCTCAGCAGCCCTGAGGTGCCTTGCACCTCCTGTTGTTTTGACACCAAAAAGATTAACCCTTGGCACAGCAGGGGACTTGAGACCTCGTTTGGCATCTATTCTAACTGGGCAGTGCTGATGCTATACAGGTTCATCAGTATGCTCTATGTGTTTGCCTTGTTAACATTTTTATCATCCCCTTGCTTACCTGCACGAACACAGAAAAATATCTACAATGTATTGCCAACTGAAAGAGCAAGTTGGAAAACATCGATATAGTATGATTCCACTTTTTAAAAACTCTAGTAGAACCCTCATAGGTTCTCAGCAAACACTTCACAGAGTTGCGCTTTGGCAGCTGAGACTGGGAGTTGTGAAATGACACCCTCACTTGTTACCTTACACATTTCCGTACTGTTCGTTTTTGTCATGACAAGCATGCAATGACAATAATAATTATACTTTTTAAAACCTCACCTCACTCCATAATTATGCATCAAAACTCAAGTATGGAATGAGCAATTACATCAGCATCCTTCGCCATAGCTGTTCCTTGATGCCTTCCTGTTCCCCGACTATTTATAAAAGTAACACAAAATCAGTTGTTAAGGAAATTTAGGAAAAGTAAAATGAAAATTTGGAAAATTTTGGAAAAAGATAAAACTATGTAAAATCTTTCCTCCTAAAGATATAGCTGTTTATATATATTTTAACAAAATGTAGGTCATGTAATATGAAATAGCTTTGCATACTGCTTCCTTAACATTCTACCAACCCTTTTCTGTACATGAATTATTTGTAATTATTTTAATGACTATAATATTTCAATGTATGAGAATATCCCAATTTATTAATTCTGTTGAACTCTAGTCATCTATGGAAGGAATGTACTATATTAAAATATAGAAAAGTTACAAGAAATAATATATACAAGAACTAAAACTTGAAAAAGATTTTGTTTGTGGTAATGAATTTAGGGAACTAAATTGTAAGGTTTTGTTGCCAAAACAGAAATATTTAATCGGACATAAGCAAGCATATCTTGGTCTTGGCATAGTAATTAGAGATGGAGGGGTAATAAGGAAGAATGAACTGGGCAGTTTAAATTTTATTTTAAATGAGGCTCTGGAGGGAATTTGTGTAGAAATCAAACAATGAAACCATTTTGAGGAAAAGAGATATACTGAGCCTGTGTACTTAAAATCTTGGCACAATACTTGTCCTCTTTTTCTTTCTGGCATGTTCATGATCAGCATAAATAATATCTTAATCCTGGTGTCTTGCCATTCTACCCATTTACAAAGGAAATCGAAGACTGAAAGACACTGCAGCTTATTCTGCTGATGTTTCATGAGTTGGTTCAGGTGACTCAAGGATGGTGGAAGGCTACATCCTTGATTACTCTTGCTGTCCTTTGATGCCATCAAAGAGATTGCCAAAGGAAGTAGCACAGGTAGACCTGAATATGAATCAAGCTATGCCCTCCATTATTGGACACACGTTATTTCTATTTTGAACTGCTTTTAAAAAACTCTGTTGCAAGTATCCTTGCAGTATTAGTATTAGTTTACTAGGGCTGTCAACAAAGTGCTACAAACTGGGTGGTTTCAACAACAAAATTTTATTTTCTCATAGTTCTAGAGGCTAAAGTTCAAGATCAAGGGGTCAAAAGGGTTGATGTCTTTGGAAGCCTTTCTCTTGGTTTATAGATGGCCATCTTCTCTCTGTGTCTTCACATGGTTTTTCTTCTGAATGTGTTGGTATCATAACCTCTTGTCAGGACACCAATCGTGTTAAATTAGGATCTACCAATATGACCTGATTTTACCTTAATTACTTATTTAAATGCCCTATCTCTAAATACAATTCTAAGAGGGTTAGGACTTCAACATATGAATTTTAGGGGACACGATTCAGCCCATAACACTTATAAATAAATCTTTATGCATATTCTTAGGCTTAATCCCCATATCCATATCCATCACATTCATTTCTTTCTGAATTATGAACTGATAGAAGTATGTATCTCTTACAGAAATAGCAGTTATCATGGGTAAATTACATTAAATTTCATTTGCTGCATGAACCAGACAGAATGACTGGCAAGAAGATTTCAGTGTATTCATGACGACAGCATCACTTCCCTTAAGATTTCACCAGAACATTAAATATTCAGTGTAGCACTTTTGACCTTACCAACCAATTTTAAATACAGTAGCATGATGCAGCACTGCTATTTATCACTTCAGATTACAACAAAAGATTTCTGACATTTTTATTTCATTTCCTAGTGAAGAATAATGACAAGAAAATATAATCATTCAGGGACCATGAGGCTTTCTTCTAAATTTAATGACATCATCTTATGATGCTTCTCTCTATATATAGCATATCCCTGAACTCATGAGCAACATGACAATTTTTATATATTTGGCCTCTTAAGTAATAACTCCAGGTACTGGTTATCTAGCCTACATGCACACAGTTGCAGAGTTAAGAGAGTTAGAATTCTTTAGCTATCTGCAGCCTTTGGGAAAGAAATAGTATACTAACAGAGTAGCATGTTGTATTGCAACTTTGTTTTAATCATTAATAGGAAAAAGGAATGTTTAAAGGGCACTGTATATGATTATTGCTAAAGACAGAAAGATAAGTAAAAGTGAATTGCTACTCTTACAGAAATTACATTCTGGTAAGAGAGATAGTGTGTGTGTGTGTGTGTGTGTGTGTGTGTGTGTGTATTACATACGTTTACACATATATGTGAGGTAAATGCAGAAGCATAAACTTAATGTTCCAACCCATCCTCCAAAAAAAATACAAAACTACAAGAACAAATGACTTTAAAACCAATGCCAATAACATAACTAAAAGACAGATAATCCCTAACTATCAAATTATCTATAAGTAGGTAATATGGAAGGACAATATGAAAACAACAACAACAACAACCTGTGTGTAAGAAAGAAAAGGGGAACTATTAGTAGGCCTAAAACGAATCTAAAATCACCACCGATAAGAGAAAGTCCACTAGGTGCAAAAATATTGAAAGAGTGCCAGTAGAACAGAGCATGTAATTTCAAGGAAGAAGACTTAAGAGAACATGATTCCATGGAGTTACCATACTGCCCAGCAATCCTCCTTCGGTGTATCCACCCTCCAAAACTGAAAACCTTAGTCCGCAAAGACTTCTGTACCCCAATGTTCATCATAGCGCTGTTCACAGTGGCCAAGACATGGAAACAACCAAAGGTCCCTGCGACAGATGACTGGATAAAGAAGCTGTGGTACATATACACAATGGAATATGACTCAGCTGTAAGAAAAGATGAAATATTGCCATTTGCAACAAAATGGATGGACCTGGAGATCATCATGCTAAGTGAAATAAGCCAGACAGAAAATAACAAAGAACTGTATGAATTCACTCTTATGTGAAATATAAAACTGAAAACTACAAAGAAACAAAAACTCAAGGACACAGTCAATAGTTTAGTGGTTACCTGAGGGTAAGCGGGGTAGAAGGGTGGGAGAGGAGAGGGAGGAGTCGAATACATGGTGATGGAAAATGAACTGACTCTGGGTGGTGAACATAACACAACACATAGACGATGCACTGTAGAACTGTACACCTGGAACCTATGTAATTTTTGCTAACCAATGTCACCCCAATAAATTTAACAATAATAAAAAAAAGAGCACATGATTCCAGGTAGCAGTCTTCAAAAAGTAATTGCTTTTTAGAAGGTAGAAAGGAAGATAGAGGAGCTTTTTGGAGTTTGGATGGTGAAGGTGAACATGAACAGAGGCAAAAGGGGAAAATGTACAGTCTTGCAAAACAGAAGAGAATCAAAAAATAAAAATTAAAAAGAAGATATACAACCCTTTCTCCCCAAAACACACACACGCACACACAGACACACCCCACTCTCTCTCTCTCTCTCACTCTGTCTCTCTCTCTCTCACAGTACTTTGCTACACTGACAGAAGGCACTCTTGACCTAAGATTCTTGTAAATCACTCAAGCCTACAAAATAAATTGGCCAAAACAGACTAAATTTATACAAAGTATTTTAAGAACAGAAAATCATACCCAAATTGATGAAAATTACTCCTTCAAAAGAAAACATGAAGAAAACTGTAACACAATATTCCACACTGAATTAACTATCCTCAAATAAGCATTTGGAGGTACAAAAAACCACCTTGAATAAGAAATTCAAAAATTAAAGACAATAAATAGGAAGATATTCAAAGAGTTGACTGAATTTAGAAAAAAATGAAAGAAAAAGACCATATCATTGCAGAATCAAAGATTAAATTACAAAGCCCCAAGGGAGAATAGATCCAAATAGAACTTTACTAAGGGACACTGAAGAAAGCCACATAAACAACCAAGAGAATGAAAAAGAGGCAAAAAAATAAAAAATGAATCAAAAGTAAAGTGGTTGAAACAAAAGGTCAAAGGAGAAAACAAGTATGCATAATAAGAGTTCCTAAAGCTAGAAACAAAAACAAAACTACTGAACAGAACTAATACTTAACATGATATTCCAAGAAAACTTTCTGGAACTAAGAAAAGACTAAAATGTACATATTGAAAAGATCCAAGAGATAACAGGGAAATCTTAATCAGAATAATCAATTTGAAAACTATATCCTAATAAAACTATTAGATTTTTAAAAATAAAATAAAATAAAATAACTCAAGAATTCTAAACACAAAGATAAAAACTGAAATTCAGATTGGCATCCAATACCCTAAACACAACTTGCAATTCAAGGTAACAATGGAGCCATATTTAAAAAAAACAAAACCCAAAAACAGACAAAGAAACAATTTTCTATTTAGACAAGCTGCTCTTCAAGTATCAAGGTATAGAAAAATATTTAAACAGGCACGGTATCAGAATATTCTGTACTCAAGATCCTTTCTTAAAGAACATAGTGGATGAACTCCATCCACTAAGAGATAACTGAGGAAACTTGAGCAAAAGGACAAATGATAAGCATTCAATAGTTAATTATACACTTAAGACAAAAAGGCAGAAACCTAAGCAGAAGAACAACATGCTATGTATTGTGCACAATGTATTTTATGTGCAGGAAACTTTAAACCATACAGCTAAAATACCAAAGGTGGGAGAAGGAAAGAGGAGAGTATAATAAGTTCATGGTTATTGTGTAGGCAATACATGAGAGTTAAAAAATACCACTGCAAATGACATGATATTAATAGTAAAGGAGAAAATAAGAAAACAGGATAACTGGAGAGCTAATGTACAACGTAATGATTATAGTCAACATATAAATTTCAAAGTGCTAAGAGACTAGATTTCAATCTCAGCACAAAAAATAATAATTATGTGATGTGATAGAAGTGTTAGCTAATGCTATAGTGGTAATCATTTTGCAATATATAAGTATATCAAATCAACACACTGTACACCTTAAACTTAACACAATATTATATGTCAATTATGACTCAATTAGAAAAATAAAACGGGATTAAGGCATTTAGATGATGATATTAAGTAAAATGTGACCAATAGAACAAAAATACTTTCCAAAATACCACAAGAAATTTCAAAAAGTGAAGGTAACATATCCTATAAAGAAATATAGGAAGTATAAATATAATAGACATTAGAATTATAAGATTATATGACAGAGTTGAAGACTTTAGTCACATGAATAAATATGAATGTGCTTAACTCATCTATTAAAAGAAAATGATTTGCAATTTGGCTAACAAAACCAGACCCAATTCTACACTGTATAGAAAAGAGATACCTAAAATAATGTGCATCAGAAAGACCAGTGTTGGTAAACTATAGCCTATGGGCCAATGGCGTAGTCTATTACTTGTTTTGTACGGTTTGTAAGCTTAAACAGTGCCTATGTTTTTAAATGGTTGCAAAATCTCAAAAGAAGAATAACATGGCATGGCATGTGAAAATTATATAAAATCTAAATTTCAGTGTCCATAAATAAAGTTTAATTGGAACAGCTCCCACATTCATTTATGTATTGTTTATGGCTGCTTTTGTTCTACAAAAGCAGATTTAAGTCATTGAAACAGAGACCACATGACCTGCAAAAGATCAGGGATATGATATAAATATAGGTTCTCTGAACCCCACCCCCAAAACACACAGAAAGTCCACCAAACCTTCAAAGAGCAGATGGTGCAATGCTTCACAAATTGTTCCAGTAATTTCTCGAGAATTAAGGAAAACTTACTAATGCATTTTATGAAGCAGATATAATACTGACACCTAAACCTGATAAAAATAGTCACTTAAAAAAAAAGAGAAAATAACAGATAACTGTCACTTGTAGGTATTATCTCTAAAGTTTCAAATAAAATGTGAGGAAACAAAATTCAATACCACATTAGGAAAACAATACACTTTGACTGAAAGAATACCATCCAAATGAATCAGAGATCTAACGTAAAAACTGAAACCATACAAAAACACGTAAATCCCTCTCTAGTACACGTGCTATCTCCTGATTTGTGCAAAAAAAGCAAAACAAACACACAAACAGAACACAAGAAAGGTAAACCAGAAACTTGTGAGGTTGATTATCTATAGGGATGGAAAGGGGTGGGGTTGAAAATGGTGTAGATTAAGGAATGGGAAAGTGATAGATCTCTGAGAGATACCTTTCTGTGCAGTTCTGAGTTTTAGAACCTTGTTATCACTAAACAGACTGAAAAATAAATATATGGAATAATAGTATGGTTGGGTGGGGAACAACAAAAAATGGAATACAAACAGACACAAAAAAAATCTTACTGTTCAAATAAATAACATAATCACATAGAAAAAAGTGGAGATAAACTAAACCAAGCAACTTTTGAACAAGTTCTTTGATTATATAGCTTTAGGCTAAAGACAGAACACAGTATAAATAAATATTAAACCCTGGTGTAATAGTTTTTTTCTTCCTGTAGAAATATGGGTCAGAAATTCTAAATCTATTTTCTATGTATTCAACGACTGAGCAAATAAGCAAATATATGCATATGTAATGAGGAGTCACTATCAAGGAAAGTAATTATAAGTATAAAAAGGAAGTGTGGTGGGTGGATAAAATAAGCCCTGTGGTGCTAGACTGTAATTGGAAATTTCATAATTAACTTAATGAAGGTGTCAGTTCAAAGCGATAGTTTTTTGTTGTTGTTTTTTTTCCCTGTTTGTCCACTTTCAGCTTTTTTATTTTAATTCATTTTTATTGTTAGACG
>PVJL010003076.1:18272-132474 GCA_004026885.1 Lyroderma lyra
CCACCTAATGTGACTTCTCTTTCCATCACCTTATATTTAGCTTCCCCCCTCCTCTCCCACCCCCTCCCCTTTCTCCCCTCCCTAACCCACTCGTCCCCAAATAAACATTAAACTATTGATTGTGTCCATGGGTTATTTGTTTGTTCATTTCTTTTTTTCTTTGCTTTCAGGTTTATATTCCGCATATGAGTGAAGTCATGCAGTTCTTTGTTTTTTCTGTCTCAAAGCCATAGTTTTTAATATATGTAGTTAGACAAATAAATAAAGATGTATGAGGGCCATCTGGAAAGAATCCAGTCATATAATTTGAAAAATAGAGGCATTTATGGATGGATTTATTTCTGGACAGCTCTTGTCACACTTCTTAATTTTATCCATTGAGAAGGCCTGGAATTGATGATACTCTAGCATACCTAGCACTCAAATCTTGGTTTCTAAATACCATTTTCCACTAAAAAGAATCAGAACTCCTGCAAAAGATGATTCAGGAATATCTTGTTCCAGACAGTAGTAAGGAAGCACTCAACGAATGATGAGGAAGGACATATCAAAAGATTGATATGAGTCAGTTTGACAAATCAGGGAAAATTTGAGCATCAAAATACATAATAATCCTAAAGGATTATAATTTTCTCTTACCCTGTATGCAAAACTTTCTATAAAGTAGTAACTAGGAGTGATAATTCCTCAGAGCTAAAAGTCTGATTCCATCTAAAATACAGATGCATTACTAACAGTTCACAGCTTGAAAAGTCATGA
Organism: Lyroderma lyra; assembly: GCA_004026885.1. Classification (NCBI taxonomy): domain Eukaryota; kingdom Metazoa; phylum Chordata; class Mammalia; order Chiroptera; family Megadermatidae; genus Lyroderma; species Lyroderma lyra. The sequence continues at coordinate 19,032 of PVJL010003076.1, forward strand.
CTCCAGGATTAATGCCTGTGTGGTAGAATGAAAGGCAATGAGTGAGGCATACCTGCTCTACCAAGAGTACAAGGAAGTGAAGTCAGACTTACATACAGGTATGTATGTGCTTATCCCTAATGTATGCATATGTACTTGAGAAATAGGACTCTCTGAGAAGCAAGAGAAGAACCATGCTGTGGAAGAAGCAAGAATATCTGATATCTAGGTCAAGCAGACAGATGGCATTGTGAGGTGAGAGAGATTGGGAGTACAACACACACACACACACACTCGCGCACACACACTCGCACACACACACGCACACACAAACTGAAATGGGATGAAATAACTCAAGGTGAAGGGGCTAGTACACAGCAAACGCTAACATTAACGTGAGCTAAGATACTCAAGAGGAAGTAAGTTTATTGGGTATCTGTCATTATCCTCCTGCTCAGCTTCCCTTCCCTGGTAACAGGGTACTTCTTTTCTGTAGCAAACCCAGTCCACAAACAGATCCCACCCCATCGTCCTAGCAGACAGGATAGAGAACATATATTCCAGGCTTGAGCACTCAGTGTGCCCTATAAGCCCCTGGTCAGAGTGATTACTTCCAACTGGGTGCCTGACCTAAATAAACGTATGCAGAATTCCCTGCAGCCATGCTTCCCAGTCTGTGATGGACATTTGCATCACCCAAGGGTCTGAGAAATGATGGTTCTGATCCAGTAGGTAGAGGGTGGGGCTTGAGAATCTGGATTTCAAACAAGCTCCCCAGTGAGACTGATGCAGCTGGTCCAGAGTCACAATTTTGAACATTAAGCTTATTCAGAAACTTATTGCCAGAGTTATCAGGGAGAAAGTGCTCTTTATATCAGAGTGACTAAACTGACAGACTGATTCTGGGGCTGTTGGCTTTTCTACAAGCTGCAGGCTGGTTTGTTTCATGCTTTTGTCATTCACGTCTTTGTGTGTTCTCTGTCATTAGATTACACACTCACAAAAAACATCCTGTCACTCCCACAATGCCTCACTTGATGTTTTATAGAGATGCATAGTCAATGTTCTTCAACAACCAACTGGGAAGGCAATTTAAATCCCTTACATGAAAGAGATGGAGAAAATATTTTAACGAAGTGGCAAAGGACATGAGGGAGGAAGGTCAGGTATCACTACATCCTCTGATGTCCCGAGACAGCCCTACATTCTGAACCCACAGAGCCACGAAGGACTAGCATCACTCTCATCACCCCTCAAGTGGGTCATTATGGAGAACCACAAGCCAACACTCCCGAAGTACAAAAAAAACAAACCTCAAAGATAAGATCATTAATACTATTAATCTGGTTTACAGATCTATTCAGTGATTCCCAGGAGATTCCTAAGCTAAACACTATGGTCTCTAACATGGCACCTACAATTGACAACCGACGTTATCAATTTATTTTTTAAGCCAAAAGACATAAGTTTTATCAAAAAATAATTTCCAGAGACTAGCCAACAGTTTGAATTACCCTTTAAGATGTCGTGGAAGTGTACGATTTAGTCACTTTGATATTTTTTCATGTGCCCAGGTCAAACCAGCCTAACTGATTCACTTCCCTTCAAGATAAGAATCCAGGGGTATCCTCTTTATTTACGTAGAATTCCAACTCCCGACTCCCTTACTTGGATGTGAGCAAGATTTTTTAAAAGGGAAAATACCCTTCTCTTTTAACTAAGGCCTGATTAGAAGTCCAGAGACTTTCAAGATCTGGCAATAATTTTCCTTCTTGACCAATTTAATTTTAGCCCTTCCTAAAAGTCATCTTTAATACTAAAAACTAATATAGAGAAAGCAACTAATTCAACCCATCTAATAACCTGTTCACACACACACACACACACACACACACACACACACACACACACATACACACATTCCTAAAAGATAAACTCCCAAAAGGATGCACACACGCATAATAATCCTAGGTCCTCTTGTTTTTCTTTCAGGTCACCTAATCTCCAGGGTGGGAGTGTTCTCTTCAGCTTCACTACTATCAGACAGGTAGCTCTCAGTTCTCCAACTCTTCTGCCAATTCAGGAGAGATGCATTATGAAGACTGATTGCAGGTGCCTATCTAAACTGTGCACTGCTATTCTGTACTCCATTTGTCTGATTCCTGTGTCTTTCAATTGATTCAAAAGTTAGAGGAGATAAGAAGGGGTATGATTATCAATCACCCCTTCGAACCCGAAGGGTCAACAGCTTCTACAGACATTTATAATCCCTATAAATTCCTAAATAACTTCAGCCTTTAGAGTACAGGTATTTTTCCATCACAAACAGAAAAAAGTATTTTTGCTTTGAAAATGACATGATCCTGCAATCTCAGACATGCATTCCAGAATGACCATATGCTGACAGAGTTATCATGTGTGCATATGAAACAGTATCCTGATAATTTAATCCTAAATTTTTAGTGTTCCCTTCTCACTCTGGCCTGGAACAAAATCTGTGATCACTTGTATCTTTCAATAGCCAGAATTTTCTGGCTTAATTAAATCTTTCGTCAATTTTTTCAGTAAAGATTAGAATATATTAAATCATAGTATTTGCAGGTATTTCTATAGAGAGATAAAGTAATAAAGACAAAATATGAAGTTTTCTGGACAAATTCTGAAGTGGAGCTTAAAGAATTTAAAGAACAGATTTTGCCCACTTCTAAACTTTATTTTAAATATCAGGAAGGCTTTTGACACAAACTGTACATTTAATGATTCAACAACATTAGTTTAAATCACTGGCTCTTAGATACAGGAAGTACCAGACAGGTAGATGGCAAAAATGACATATAAGATGGTATTTTGAAAATCTAATAGAAGGATATTGCACTTTTAGCTATGATAGTATCAGACTCACTCACTCAATGTAAACAACCATGAAACTGGACAAAATATGTGAAGTAAGCATTGAACAGACAGCATAGGGCAGTGATCCTTGGACAAGAGAAACACATGAAAGCTCCATTTGTCTTGGTTTCCTGCTTGGAGGCATTGTCAGATCACAGCACAGAGGAAGTGTGGTCAAAAAGAGAATATGGGGTCTCACTGGGTGAATGAAATGAAGGTCAGAGTTAGGGTCTGCTGAGTTTGCTAGAATTTGGAAGACAGCAGTAGTGGAGAAGAGAGAGCTGTGTAGAGGAAAAATTCTAGAAATATGCACATGGGTCTCTTAAAGTAGTTGGGTGGGTGTTAGGATGCACCAACACAAGGTTAGACTCATGGAAGTCTAGCAAAATATAACTATTGAGGGGCTGTGAAAAGAAAAGGGTACCTACAGGCCACACGAAGCTGGGGGACATTGGAGTTCCAACCAGCCACAGTGACAAGACTTCACTGAACACTCAGGTTATACAGTTGAGGCCCTAGAAAGGTTATGCCTTAGGTGGAAGGCTACTCTAAGTTGGCAAACAGTGTGAAGATGTTCATGTTTCTGCATGATCAAGGCTTTCTGAGCAAAGAAAATGGCACCCAGGTTAAATGGTGATTGTATAGATAGCGATTTCTGGAATGACACAGAAATTGCTCTCTAAGAGCTAAGGTATAATAATAAAATCTGGAGCCATTTGATTACATTCCAAAAGTAATTTACCTTCTCTCTCTCTGTCTCCCTTCTCTAGAGGGGAAAAGGTACAACTGTGTAAGCAAACAGCTCCTTTATTAATTCTAAGATTAATAATTTTAGGTGTCTCCTGTGTGCTAGACACCCCTAGCCCATAGATGTAAGTGGTATCTGCCCTCATCATATAAATGCTTGAGGAAAAATGAAGCATGAAAAACCAATGCAAGACATTCTGCAGGTAAATAATCAGCCTCTGATCTAGAAATCTTGTGTTTACTGCCAGGATAAAATAAATATAGATATAAAAACTTATTACTCTAGTTATAGAAAAAAACATAACTTAAGAACCTACCCCTTCCAAAAATAACTAAAAATAATCCTCAACAGAAGCAACCTGCTTCCCCAGTAGGTTAACAACCTTACAGACCGAAACAGTCTCTAAATTAAGACAGCAAATCCCACATTCTCAACAACATAAGGTCTACCATGCCCAAAATGCAATAAAAAAATTGCCAGACAAGTGAAGCAAGAAAGTGTAATATCAAAGAGAAAGACAAAAGTCCAGAGATGACATTGATGTTAGTGAAAAATCAAGTAGATATTTTTGCTCAAGTAGAGGGCTATCTTATCTTTGCATCATGATTTTGGAACTACCTGAAGCCAAGTGTTAAGTTTTTCTCCAAGATGCAACTTTGAATCTACTCAAATGTTCCAAAACTACCCCACTTAATCTATAATCACCGCAAAGAGCTTTTGGTCTGAAAGATCTTGTCATAGGTGTTACTAATAATCCAAGTCTACCATAAAATAATCTTAATTTGGCTTTCTTGTTTTATTTACTTTTTGTGTATCAGGGGACAGCCATGATGAAATAGCTGCAAACTGAATCCTCAGATGTGTAAATAAGATAACACGTTGAGGAGGACTATTAAGAATTATCATGGATACTGAAAATATCAGGTTTAAACTTTGGCTTTATTTATTCATTAATTAAAACAGTAATAACTATGTGCTATGTGATAGATACTATGATAAGTTAAAGATGGCCCACCTGAACATATATAAAAACAAATATTATAGTACTCTAAGAGATACTGTAGAGGTCTCAGAAAAAGAAAATAATTCTATGTGCTTGGGTTTGGATTGAATTCTAAAGGATGAACCAACACCCCTCCAATGCTCAACTCTGAGAGTTCTGCAGGTACAAGTACATGTGTGGGGCTCAGGCATGATCGATTTTGAGCTTGTTTTTTTTCCAGATATTAACTGACCAATTTGCTTAGTCCTTTCAATATCTGTTCATTTACCTTTGTTTTAAAAGTTTAAATGTTTCTGTATTGGCGATTTTTATTGTAAACCACTTCAAACCCTTTTTGGAAATAATTCTATAATATAAATACAAGGAATAGCAGCAGAGAGGAAGCTACATATATATCTTAATTTCTATATGCATTTTGAGTTTAATCACTACCTTAAGTTTGTTTCTGAATATACTTTGGATTTCCTTGTATTTGTAGAACAACAAAAAAAGGAATTCATAAAACACATATAATCTCAGTTTATCATACTTATTTTTTTCTGAAATGGAAACAACCACACCCAGTATAATACACAGTCAAGATTAATACTAATATTAAGACTCAAAATTTCCCTTAGTAATATGCAGCAAAAACTTTCTGGTAACTTCTAGAACCTGCAACATTAGCAAAGCCCAAAAAGATTTTTGATAAAACAATGCTTTTAAAAATGTTAGTTCACTGCCATGAATAGCTGTCAGCCTCTCAACTATGTATGTGTGAACCCAGTCTGAGACTAGGTGTGCAAACAGCTTGCTCATGGGGCCTTTAATTTTAGTTCAAGAATCCTTTCTTTTATAATAAGTCACACACACACACATACAAATAAATTACCTTTACACTAATGAAAATGAAACTTTATGATTACAGGAAGAATTTCTGGGAAAATTCCTGGGAAATTCTTTCATGATGCTATAAATAAAACCCATCGGAGTATTTGCACATATTTTTGTACCTACAGAATGGATACTTTAAATGACTATAAGTGCTGATAAAAAGAAATAAGACAAAATAAGGCATATAATAATAAGTAATTGCTATCTAACAGATTTTCTTTCTGACTTTCTCTCCTTCAAAGGTAATACAAAAGGAATAAAACAAACAGAATAGAGGGTCCCCAGTTTCCCCACTGCCTGTATCCTGTCCTCTTTATTTTTTACTATCTGCCATGCCATAGAACTTTGACTCTTCAATACACCACTGGCTTGCAAAAAGCAGTCCTCAGAAAGCACCATTCTGATGTTTATTGAGTCCTGAAGCAAGAGAAATGAAAAAGGAACACCCCCAACTGCTATTGGAGGTTAAAGTAGAACACTGCCTATGGTGACACTGCAACGTTGCACAGTCCAGTTTCCCATACCCTACAAATCTCTGACCCTGCTTCAGGGGAGAGCGACCACCTGGTTTTCAGGTGCTCCCTGACAACACATTTAATGAAGGCTTTAACCTCTATTTGTGCTACTTAAGTAATTTTCTCTTGGCAATGAATTCCATACGTACCTTAGTAAATTAGCAGATATGAAGCAAATGTACTCTATTCACTTTCACTAGCTACCTTAAAGCAAAAAACATTTTTAATCTGTAACTGTACAAAATAGTATTTTATAAAGATATATAAGGTATATAAAGGATTGGTTTCTAATGCTCACTTATCTACGGAACATTAAAAGGATAATGTTGTGATTTCAAAGTTCTGCTGTGTGAATGGCACTGATGCTAGCTCCCTTAGATCAGAAGAAAATCTCCAACGTCTTCCATACTACTGCCTCGACAAGAGTACTCCGTATCAGGGTGGCCATATTCCATTTCTGTGGTCAGTAATCTGTCTAGCATGAGATAAACACTTAAGACTAACAGAAATAAAAAATCATTTTGACTACAATACAAAAATAAAACAAAGAAAATTAATTAAACTGTGTAATCCTTAGGTGAGTGTAGAAAATTCAAACAAGCCTCTGTATTAGAGTGCAAGATTATATAAAATTTTTTCATTTTTATTTTATATGAATAAAAGATCTGTATTTTCAATAAAATAAATTTAGACCCAATAATTATGTCAACTCTGAGCATGATAAAACAAATTTATCTTACCTCAAAGTCTATTTGTCTGAAGTGGTAAAACCAATCTGTTATGAGTCATAGGCATAGCTTTTCACCTATTTCCCTTCTGAAAGAATTCAAAAGCTGCATGGGGAACTTGACCTTCCGGCCTAAGGCACTATGCCTTAGCATACTTGGGGGTTTTGCTCATGGCAAAGAAGTAAAACAGCAAAAGATGGAAAAAAGGCCCCTATTTTTAAAACGCGTTTCCCTTGGCCCTCTTTAGATGATGTCTACACATTTTAAAAATGCAATTAATTGTCTGTCTGAAGGTGACGCACGTGTCAGCCATTAGACAAAACACCTCAAGAGCAGTTAAGAAGCTAAATGGGTACTGGTATTAAAATTTCCTGAACAAATATGTAATCATTTCTTAAATTTAAAATTTTTCTTAGTAGGTGGTCAGAAAAGATCTAGCAATACGAGTTGATTTCCTCTGTTTTATTCAGTTAGTAAGAAGATTTGCATACTGTTGGTTATCTGTTAACTTGAACCACAAAGGAAAATAAAGTAAAGGCATTTTAACAGTTGGCTGGATACTAGAACTAAGAAAAATTAATTTCCTTCAAGTCAAAAGGACTTAAGTGATACTGCCAATCCTGGGCAATAAAAGACTAAAGCCCTCTCTTTCTCAACTATAGGAACATTTTATGTAACAGCTTGAATTGATAACAAATAATAATACATTCTGAAGGTTAGTAAAATAATTTTTCCTTAAACTTGCTTAAACTAGTACTAACTAGTACTAAATTAGTACTAAAAGAGACAACTGCAGAGCAGTCTGAGTTTCTCTGATTTTCCTAAATGAAATAGGTTCTTCTCTGGATACATAATTCATACAGGGTGACTTACAAACCAAGCTGAAGTACAATACAGCTTGAGAAAAAATGCAGAGAGAATGACTTCCCAATAACGTTAAAGTTATGAGTCAGTTTTAGAAATTTTTTGAAAAGAGCCTGGAGGATAATCCTGTCCTGTAATGAAGGAAATGTCAAACCCCAAAGCTTGCAGTCCAGGGACCTGTAGTCATACTACGATTAATTAATTACTAAAAGAGGTCATTAGGGAACTTGTAACAGCATTCCTTCCTCAAAAGAGAAAATGGAAACCTAGTTTAAACATTTCAGTGACATCATAAAGAGAAAGCAGATTGCAAACAGCATTGTCTCACTGAGGGAAGGAAGGAGGGATGAGAAATCCACACTGACAGGGAGGAGTACTCTATCCCTGACACTGTTCAGAATTTCCAGTGCATGGAAACAATGAAGAGGAAAATTATGTTTAGGGAGTTCTATTATTGTTTTTGAATGCCCTACAGACCCTGCAGTTGCCTTATTGCTTGTATTCTAGGGCACACCATAGCCATGACCCTACCCTCAATATGCTGCAATAAAAGACAGATTTAGTTTCTATAGATTTTTCTTGTGTCTAGAATTTCTGAGCAAGATCCTTACTGACAAATCAATAGATTGACCTGGAAGCCAGAAAAAACTGCCAAGAGAATTCTGATTGTCTAAGGCTCTAAACCTCACATGTCCAGGTATTAAGTATAGTCCAAATATTAATACTTAGTAATGACATACAAGACCCACCAAAACAAGTCCATAAACCACATAGAAAAATCTTTTTGAGAGATTAAATTATCCTTGAAAATTTTGTTGATACAATAGTAATATGTTTACTAAGAGCATATACATGCTAGATGCTGGAGAGATTGTAGTGAGCAAAGCACATGTACTCCTCTGCCTCTGTCAAGTTTACAGTCTAACAGGGAGAACAATTTAAAATGAAAGTATAGAAATATGGGAAGCTATAGGAGCATGTAGCAATATCCCATAGTATTTTTCAAACTTTTTAAACACAATCCATAGTGGGAAATCTATTTACATTGTAACTCAGTTCCCACATATCTATAGTAAAAGAATAGGAGGTTGGACAATTAACTTCACAAACTCGTCCTAGAAAAAGTGCTACATACCTCATTGCTGCATACCCCTATGGTCACCTTCAAAGTGCTCCCCTTGGGAAGCTATGCACGCATGCCAGAGCCTAGTCCTTCAAAACAGTTTTAGAACTGTTTTTCTGGAATGGCCATCAGAGCTGCCATCGCACCCAAAATCTGACAATTACGTTTGCAAATTTGCCACCGTGTGCTTATGTTGGCAGCATTGTAAAAACAACTCGGTAAGGTGTCATAGCCTTGGTTAAGTTGTTGAGCTGATATTCGACCTTGACTAGTATCTGAGTCCTTTCCCAATGATACTGAATTCCCCTTAGTTCTAGAAGCAATAGCAACCATTCTCTTTTAAGCAATCAAGGCACTAGAATTATAAAACTTTCTTCCTTCTGTTTTTTGTTAAAGCTTATAAAAACTTCCTACATGTGAAGAATGAAAGATGAGAGAGAATGGAGAGAAAAGTCAATTACAATTTAACCTTGTAACTCTGCAATTGTCTTAGTGGAAAAGAGATGAAACTGATGAAACACTCCGGTTTTTGGCAACAGATCATAAACTATCTTCTGAATGTAGTAAATACTTATTCTTAACAAGTAATTTTGTTTAGAAAGGTTTTCCTTGTGGAGGGAAATTTTAAATAAAACAGTAACCTCCAAGTTAACAAATATTCCCATTTTGGGGTGCAATAACTCAATGGTTCCCAATCAGAATCTTTTGAGAAGCCTTAAAAAAATCATTCCTGGCCCCCCAGCAAATCTACTGGAACATATTACCCAGCAGTGAACCACTATGTATTTTCAAAGCATCCAAGGATTTCTTTATATGTAGCCTATTTGGAGAAATCTCTCAAAGGAAGGATAGTTATGAGAATGGCTGCCTGAGCACATGCTCTAACCTCTCTCCACCCTCTCAAAATCTCTTTGAAATGATTGAACATACAAGTATGAAATATCCATAACAAGTAATAAAAATCCAGGAAGAGTTCCATCCGCAGACCAGAACACTAAGGAATTTCTGGAAGATATAAAGCAGATGGAACCAGTAAAACCCAAAATTGCTGAAGAGCCTTAAAAGAACAGGATTATGATGTTGGAAGTTAGTAAGTGTTGCCGGCAGGGCCTCACAATGTTCCCTGGATCAGAGGCAGCAAATGTTGACTGCAGATATGGGTCAGCTGCCCAGTAATTACTGCAGGGTTGGTAATAATCTGCCAGGCTCTCAGTCTCAGAGTGGGTAACTCCTGAACGGTCCCTAGAATGAAAATGATGAGAGACGGTCTGTGCTCTGGGTAAGTTCTAGTGGTCGAGATGAAAAAGGAGCCCCTTATCCAGAAGGCCAGCTTCTTGTGCACATACTACAGGGAAGTCCAACTGGAGAAATACCTTCCCTCCTCCCTACCCGAACGTTCTCTACAGACGGAGATCCTGTACTCACAGTTTGCATTCAGAATGACTTTTTTTTAACTTATGCAGAGGAAACAACTCCATCTAGACTCATTTATAAATATGAACTATCGTCCACAAACCATGGAAATAAAGGAACAAAGAAAGATAGAACATTTTTGTTTGTTTCTTTTGTTTAGAGAACAAATACAGGTATTAACTCCAAGGGAATGAAGTAAATTCTAGAAATCAAATAAAATTTTATCTCATAAAATAAGAATAAACCATTAGGAAAAAATACAATCAGACTACTTGGAAATTAAGATCACGAGAACCAAGAAAAACAAAACAAATAAACCAGAAAAAACAGTACCCCAGAAGAAGAGGTGACTAACGGAATGAACATGTCTGAAGAATGAATTAGGTTTAATGATCCCCTTGATTAACCACAAAATATTTCTCTCAAGGCGATCATCATACAATGGACTTTGCCCGGCCCCGCCAGCATTCTGATAGCTGGAGGAAGGCGGCGGGGCAGTCTGGGGCGGGGGTGAGGGGAGTAGGGAAGGGGAGGACAAGCTCTTACTGCAGGTCCCGAGGGGAGGCCTAGCGAGTCCACCCGAGCCCTCTCCATCACCTTTGTGCAGGCTGTGCCCTTTACCAGTAATGACCCCGTACCCTTCGTGTTACTAAGGCCTACCCTGCACTTAGAGCTCAGCTCAGGTACCATCTCCCTCTGAGAAGCCTTCCTTCACTTCTAGGCTGATTTCCATTTTCTAATATCCCTGCTCATCGCCACAACTAAGTTTAATTCACTGTATTATAATTGGCTATTTGTGTGTTTGTCTTCCTTATGCTCTGAGGGATATTTTAACCTGAAGTACTGGTTCTATTCAGATATACGGACAGGAATATCCGTCATTTGTTCTCTATATCTCACACGCCTACTGGTAGAACTTAAATGCACTTATAATATCTGCTGGAAAACATCCAAAAGGGGTTCTGTCCACCAAGCTCACCACATGCTGCAGTTCTCTGAATTCAATGGGGTGCCATCTCATTTTGGAACTTTCTGAATTTCTACTAGGTACCCAATAGTTTATGAAAATGGACCTCTAAGAATCCAATAACTAGGTTAACACCTATAAGCCCAACTACATAACACCTAAGTCCCTGCATTTGTTTCCCACAAATGGATATACAGTGGGGTGTTTTCATTTGCTGAACACCATCTGAGTTTTCCGGAGGGAGTCAAAAGTACTGACTTGCAGGTCTACATGGTTGTTTCTACTCTTTTGGACCCCTGGTACCCCTGGGCCACTGAACTGTAAAACCAGGCAACCCTATTATGCCAAGACTATAACAGGGCATTCAGGCCCTAAAATGATACTATAGTTTTCACTCAGATCATCTAATGGCCCAGCTATCTCAAATACTGATGTCTTGAGTGAGTTCACAGAAGTGTTTTCAAGGCTTGCACTCTCCATTTTCCCCCTCAGACCCAATAAATTCTCTATACCCTCTCCTGGACCCTGGGCGCCAATGAGCAGAAAACGCTCTTAGCCTCAAAAGTAGATCAGCTGGAAGCACTAAAGGAAGGCAAAAGGCTAAGCCCATGGAAAAACACCAGAAAAAGCAATTAGAAAATGAAAGTCCTGAAATTGTTGACTCATTTCCATTGTGATTTCTTGCAAAATCATTCTTTTTAAAGAAAGTTATAAATATTAATCCATGAACGATATCTTTATTTTACTGAGTGGGTGAAACTCCTTAACAGGTTGGGAAGAAAATGCCCTAAACACAAGCAATTGAAACCGACTCCCTACAGAGCCAGTGTTACCCAGCTCGCTGCCCACCGCACTTAGAAGCCAATGCTACGGCAGCAGCTTTTGAGAAAAGAAAGGGCTTTATTTACGAGTTGACTGGCAAGGAGAGAGAAGGCAAGGCTCAAATGTATGTCCCCGATCCAGGGTTTGGGGCACGTTTGAGGGGTTTCTGTAGGGGATCTTCCGGGACAATGGTCCCTAAGCTTCTAAAAGGGTTCTGGTGTTCGGATCGGGTCCTTTGATTCCGCGGGTGGGGAGCACTTCAGAGTTCATAACTGTTACTAGTAAACTGTGTTGCCGGGTCTTGTTAGAAACAAGATAGGATCAGTTTGAGCTAGTTCTGCGGTTACACCAGGCGTTCACAAGTTGAGGTACCCTGGGGACCTGGGAACATCGAAACCCAGACACCCAAATTAGTATCTCACTTCAAACCCCCTACACCCAAATTGACATCTCTTTAAAATTACATCCAAACAACACAAGAACCAAAAGTTGTGAGTTTCAACACAGGTTGGGGGAATCTAAGGGTTTGCAGCACCTTAAACTGCTAATACTGTGAGACGTGAAAAACAACGTATTTTAAGAATGAGAAACTATCTTCTTAAAACAGTTGGTCTTTAGGTAGAAATTCCCTAAAGAAAATTGAGTGTCCTTTCCACTCCACTGAAATAAATCCTACCTTCCCAACAAAATAGAAATATTTTTGTCACAGAAGAGAAAAAAAGAGAAAGATTAAGGATATTTTCTTTGAAATAATGTCTATTTGTAAAGTTTGCCATCTGGATTTAACCTCTAACTTTTAGAAATCTAGTACAAGGATGTGGAGTTAACACTTAGGTCTGATAGAGGGGGAAAAAGATAACAGAAATGCAAAGAAAACTGAACTTGTTTTTAATAATCAGAAGCATGGACAGACCTACATACATGTCAGGAAATGTGCTCTAAACTCATTTATGCTTAATTCTTGCCTTCTCATAAGATCAGATTCAAAGAACCTCCTTGAAGTGAAACTAAAGACATGAGGGATAGTTACAAAGACGAGTGCAAACAAAGTGGCTAGCAGGGGAGGAGGAGAAAGAAAGAATTAGGGAAGGACTAGAGGTCCTTTTGCACTGAAAAGTCTGCTTGTCTCAGCTCCAGTTCTGAAATCTTCCACACTGACACTGAATGGAAACTGTATCACAACATAAAGGATGATATGTTTCAAATCTTCAGAAAACAAAATTTACACATTTACATATTCTAATATACAGTCTCTTAGCAGCATTAGTTCCAAGCAGGGATACTAAGTTAGAAGTTATGGCCTAATTAGCAAATGGCTCTGACAAATATAACCTGCTTTATCAAAAGTGCTTAGTAGCTATACAGATGGTAGATAATTTATTAAAGAAATTCTAATTCAACTGACTAGTGCAGTAAGTGTCAAATAGAAGACAGCAAAACATACATTGAAATTTCCACATTTTACAAGAAAGCAACTATGAAGTATAATTAAATAAAAAGGATATGCTATACTAATTTCATCATTTTAGCATTGGAGGCACTAATATATATATATATATATACACACACATACCAGAGCTTTGTTTTTCCACAAAGAACTTGTCATAGTCAGCCCTCATTTTCCTATTTAAATCTCACATGTCAATAAATTCTCCAAGGTACTTATAATCTTAATTTAAAGCACTAGAACCCACACAATCAAGTTATTAATAAATGACAAGTTGGGAGTTTCCACTTACTTTGATATATTGTTGAAGCTGAGAAACAGACGTTGGAGGCAGGGCAAATTATCCACATCTCTCTAGAAGGGAAACAGAAAGTGAAAATCAGCTGAAAGAAGAAGAAATATTAGACATGTCTCCTTCTTGCTCAGCTGCTGAAATATATAGTCATTTCTGTTTACTGCAACCTTGCTAGACCACTGCTTTGTACCGGACACTGAGCTCCATTCTCCTCCACTGCAGATTAAATGGGAGGGTGTCAGTACATCCGCAGAACAAGCTGCACCACTCGCAAGGTAAAAAGCACTGAGAGAGCAGGGAGGGATGCTGCGGCTCGCCTCTTTAAGCATGCTTTTGGGAAAGGAGCCAAAACGCTATTTCAGCATTTCAACTGCAGCACAAATATACTAAGATCAAACATTTGTTAAAAATCACTTTTAAAAGGAAACTATTCAAACACTTTAAATTTTAAATTTATGCAATGAGCTTTCCAAACAGTACTAAGAATTTCTTGGAGTGTGTGTGTGTGCACGTATGTGCGAACGTGTGCACCCTCCTGTTGTAGTTGAGCCTTGCTTGCTGTTTGCAAGTCAATGGGAGGGATCTGAGAATTTCAAACCTATTTAGCTCACTACTCTCAAACCCATGGAAATATACCACTCAGTTACAAATGAACCAATATATAGACAATATTCCCATAAAACTAAAAGCAAATCATAGTGTCACTGAAGGGCACCATAAGGACAATTCCAATCAGAGCTCCTTATAATTGGAAACCTACCTTTTTCTGTTTAGGTATAGCACTCCAAAGCAAAACTCTGCTATTTAAATATAGTTGTACTCAGCAAATACTAAAATGTTTGGCCCAAATGATTTTTTAAAAATCACAAATTAATACAATGCTTACTAATTTCAGTAAGTGGAAAGACACAAACCTTCTGAAAAGTATAACGCAGATCGGAGTAACAGAACCCTAAGAGGAAGCGTAATAAGTACCTAGTCTACAACTTCACTATTGACAGGAGCTGAGGCTGCTGCAGGGGCAGGTGGAAGCGGGTGGGAAGGTGACCCAGCATTACGGAGACTGAGACAGGGCAAGCTTCCATCTGTCATGACTTCCAGGGCTCTGCTGTTTAAAATACTATAGACTGGCACTTCTCATATTAAATGCTTGTCATTATTAAGGGCAATATCATTTACAACAATTCCTAGTTATATGAGTTTGAATAATGCTAATATAAATATATACATTTTACATATTGTGACCAATATTTAACCCCAAATCAAAACCTGTTTGACTGATTCCATTAGGACATCATTTTACTTCCTCCTTACTTTCTTCCTCCCTTTTAAACTACCATTTCTAAGACCCCAGTAAAAATGTAGGCAAGTGCATTCAAGTTACAGACAAGCCCAGCTTTTCCAAAAATGGTTCATTTATTTATTTTTAAAAGTTTGTTATGCAAAGAAAATACAAAAATGTAGAATTGAGGCCAAACTACCTCTCATTGATTTTTGAGAGAGCGTCAGAGAAATAAAACTGGCTTAAGATATTCTCCCATGTAGCTTCCTTCGTGTACCATTTCCAACCTTTTCTCAACCTCTTAGATCCTAAACAGAGTAAAATGAATACAGTAGACTCTCAGTTAACCAGCACCCATGGGGATTGGTAGATGCCGGGTAAATGTTAAGTAGACTCTCTGTTAACCGAACTCAAGCAAAGAGTGCTGGTTGCTTGAGTTCTGGTTAATGGAGAATCGACTGTACAATTGCAGTGACCAAATCACTGGCTATGAATACCATCCATTTAGCATTACCATTCTCAGGCCTAGGCCTGGAAAGCCCTGATTCGCCATAGCAGTGAGTTAGTTATTTTTAGTTTTTCAACATGGTCAAGGAATAAGTCTGTATAAAATAGGAAGGCAGCCAAAGTGCCCCCTCCCTGCCCCCAGGGGGTGGTAGGGTCTACATGTTGACAAACTTCTTGAATCGTCTCTACCAACTACTGCTCTCTGATATTCCCAGAAATGAGAGGGGAGTGAGTTGAAGGAAGAATGATAGAGTAGTGGTAGGGCTCATTTTATTCCAGGGCCATGTTTTCCAAAGGAAATGGTAGCTTGTTTTCTATCTGGTCTCTGGAAGAATGGAGTCACAGTCAATTTGAAGTCCTCTCTGTACTCTTAGGGAATCTCCTCTCCCAAATTCTTCTGTGAGTCTACCTGAGATATTTCTGAACACAAACATTGTTTGCTGACATTCAACTGGCAGAAACTGAGAAGCAGTAGCCTGGATCTTCTTTGAATCAAGGCATCTTAAAAAAATACATTTGTCTCTTTGAGTTCCAGCCTACCACCTTCAGAGACTACAGACACTTTTCAAGACATAATTTTTTGCTATTAAAATATAAATTCAAATTACATCAGATGATAATTTATGAGGAAGGTTTTTGAAGCTTATTTGATTAAATTATAATGTTTTTATCTTCACTTACGAAAAAAAGTTTACCAGATATCTTTATTTAAAAATCAATAACTGTTACTACCTGATAGAGCTATGAAAAATATTCACAACAAACTGAAAAACTAAAAATCCGTATTCAACTACATATATCCTTATAACCACTCTAATAGAGTCTTTTCAGAAATTTTAAAAGTAAAACAATCACCCACAAACATTTTTATTGTTCCAAATTTCATTTTTTAAGAAAATTATGTTTCTTTAATTTTTTAATAATGCTGAGATATACTTTACGATGAATTTCTAGCATTGTAATATAAAAATATCATTTATCATATCAATTATCTATGCCTGAGTTATTTACAGAAAAAAAGGGACTTATAGAAAGCTACCAGATGATGGTTCCTCTAATTTGAGAGTCTAAACCAGAGCTTGAGATACATAAAATGCAGAAAATTGATTCACCATCTGAGGAAGGCAAAAAAATCCAAAACTGACATGGATAGCAGACTGAAAAGCAACCAGTCTACATCAGAGACAGAGGACAAAGGGCTCTAGATGGGGTAGCTTCAAAGGAAGACAATGAAACAGGGTACCTGACGTCTTTGCCCATACACAGAGGAATTTTGGAGTTCTATTGGGGAGTCTGGACATTAATTAATGGTAGAACTCTCAATTAATGAGGGAAATGAAATATTTATTAATGCCAGGAAAAACCAAAGTTTAATATCATGGTTCAATATTCACTTTGAAAAGCTCATCTTGCTGTGCCAGACAATCCTAATCTCCTATGTTATAAATTCATCGGCCTGCATCAAGTCTCTACACTGAAAAGACCAACCATTGATCAGACCCCTGAGAAATCTCAACAATAAACATCCTGTCTTTGCCCTTGAAGATATGACTAAGACTGTGTCAAATGTACTCTTCCTCCCAGTAAGTAATAATTTCAGTTTTTCTTTATCAATAGGTTATCCTGGTGGTATTTGAGGGGACCCAGTATTCAATGATCTGCTTACTCAAAAAATACATGGAAGGATGGGAAAAGAAAAATGGGTAGGTTAAGAATAATGTAAGAAAGCCAAATTCCCGTAACTTTGAGAAAAGGTCAGCACATTTACTTCATTGTCAAGCATTAAACTCTCTGAAATATTATTTTCTGGAGATAACAATATCAAAGGCATAAAACTATTGCAAAGAAGCAATAATGTTAACATACGTAAGATGAGAAGATGATGAGATAAAATATTTACATATAGGGAAATATTTATAGCTCATCTGTTATTAATCTGCTCATAGTCTCAAATTTATTATATTTAACAAAACATGACTCTAAGAATCACATTCAACATACCTTCAAAGTAAAATTCTACATCATTCTACATGATTGGAAAATTTTAATCCTTTAAAGATAGATTTAAATAAGATTACTGAGAGGATTATAATTCTTTATTTTTCAAAAGAATAATAACTTGTCATTTGAGAAATGTGCTTGTCCTACCCTGCTCAGTTTCCCATATTCTAAGCTTCACAAAAGAACTACAGGATGCAGCAATCTAACCGTGTGTATGACATCTATTGCTGGAGTTATTTTTAGAGCAACCTCCTGCAGAGGAATAAGGAAGAAGAAAGGCAAAGAGAAAGACTTTGGCATGTGTCCAGAGGACAAAGATAACTATAATAAAATCACTGCTATTCTCATTTTGTTACCTATTCTGTCACACAAAAAAGTTGGAGTAAAAATACAAGTTGGGGTAATTATTTTAATTTTGAGAACTAAAAACATCTTTATTAACAAAGCATTAAATAAGTTTGAACAAAAAACAAGGGAAAAAAGTAATCTTTTTATAAAAAGGTCTATTAAATTAATTCCAAAATGACCACTTGCTACAGACACCACTTGTGACACACACATATTACATGAGGATTAATATGTGTAAGCTATCATATCAATGACTCTAATCGTATATTTTAATGTCAATGGAAAAAAAGTTTATTATCTGGCTCTATTACCCAAAGAAATTAATATGCATACCTGCCTTTTCTATTTTTTAACTATCCATTACATGGCAATAAATATCAGTTAATCTAGCCTCAAGTTACTGTTCCGGTCTGATTTTCTTCTACACTCTCTTGCAATCCTCTCAAAATAAATAAATAAATAAATAAAAGGGAGTGAGAAACCAGATTAGTAAGCAGGCACTGATACTCTGACTATAGAAATTTCTAGTTTTTATACCGAGGAAAGCTAGATTTAATAGTTACAAGAAAAAGCCTCAACTTCCTTGGCATAGGCCTTTCCTTACTTGAATTTGTCATTCAAATTTACATCACAAGCATGCTCTAACAAGATTCCTCATAAAAAAAAAAAAGGTCCCTAACATTCATGCCTTTAGTACTCCTGGCAAAACTCTTTGAAAAGACATAAACTCAATTCAGGCTTTACAATGCTGACTATACCAACAGAATGAACAGAATTAGCATGAGCAAAAGAGTCAGCAGAAATTTCAGGAAGAACTGCTAAATAATTAAGAAAATATAATAACTTGATAAAGACTATGGAATACTGATGTTTATAATTATTAAAGAAATAAAAAAATCAAAACACAGGAAAAGTACAATACTGTAAATAAAGAGATCTGGGTATTTATGAAAAAAATCTGTGCTGAACTTCTACAAACCAAATATAATGGTCATTATTAAAAATGCAATAGATGAACTGAAAATCAGATTAGACAAAACTGAGGAGATACTGAACTGGAAGATATAACTAAAGAAGTAAAAAATGCAGAATATAGCAGAAAGAAATAGAAACAATAAAAATTTAAGAAACAAAGGACAGAACAAGAAGGTACACACTATGTCCTGTAGGTATTTAAGAAGTAGAAAGAGAAAATGGGAGGAGGTGACATTTGAAAATATAAAGACTCAGGATGTTCCCATAATTAATGAAAAATATGAATCTGCAGATTCAGGAAAGACAAATCTTAGGTATGCTAATAAAATTACCATATTTAATCAAATCTAAGATATGCTCTTACAATTATTTTATGTAACACTTACTGAAAATAGACTTATGATTAACCAATAATAAAAATAATCTGTTACTTAGAATTTTTATTTCGTTATTACAGAGCTCTTTTAAATTTATCTAACCATATGTTTTAACCAAATATCATTCTTATGCATATATAAAAATCAAGCAAAATTAAATAAATAAATAAATAATCTCCCCAAATATTTTCACTTACTATAAGACTAGTGAGGCAGTGTAGACAAATGGTAGACATCTGGCATAATGTCCACTAATGGCATATGGTAGACAAACAGATGCAACAGAATAGAAGGTCCAGAAAAAGATTCATTTGATTCTAACTCAATTTCAACAAAGATGCCAATCCAATTCAATGAGGAAAGCAAGACCTTTCAACAAATAATGATAGAGCAAATAAATACCCCTATATAGGAAAAATGAACCATAACTTATACATAAAATTTAATTAAAGATGGATCACAGACCTAAAGTGAAAGGTAAAACTATGCAACATTTGGAAGAAAACAGAGAACATATTCATGATATTGGGATAGGCAAAGACTTCTTAGGACAAAAAAGGCACTAACAATAAGGGAAAACCATTTGATAAACTGTACTTCACTAAAATTTATAGTTTTGACATATCCAAAACATTAGTAAGAAAGCAAAAAGTCAAGTCATGCAGAAACTACATTCAGTACATATATCAAAGGACCTGACTCTAGAATAAAGATCTACTGCAACTTAGGAATAAAAAAATAAACGACCCATCTTTTTTAGTGGACAAAAGACTTGAACTGATACTTTACAAAAGGGTATGTCAGAATGACCAATAAGTACTTGAAAGATGTTCAAAATCATTAGTCATCAAGAAACTGCAAATTAAAACCACAATGAGAACCACAGAATCATTAAAATTATAAAGATTGCCAATGTCAACCATTGGCAAGGATGTGGAGCAATTAGAACTCTTGTTTATTGCTAGTGGCAGTGAAAAATAGCATAATCACTTTTGTGAAACTGTTTTGGCATTTTCTAATACATTTAGACATCCACCAACCTATGGTTCAGTAATGACACTTCTATGCATTAACCTAAGAGAAGTGAAGGTGTATATCCAACAAAATAAATACATAAAATACTATAAAAATATTCATAGCAGTTTTATTTGTAAAAGCCCCAAACTGGAAATAACCAAGATGCCTGTGAACAGAAGAATGAAAAATCAAATTGTATTATATTTAGACAATGAATATAATTCAGCAATTTAAAAAAACACAGCAAAACTGATTAATATAAAAATTGTACAAGGTCTGATGACTAAGTTCATGAACTCAACCTAGAAAAAGTGCTACATACCTCGTTGTTGAAAACCACTACGGTCACCTTCAAAGTACTCTCCTTGGAAAGCACTGATCCCAATGCCTTGTCCACCCTTCAAAGCAATTTTGGAACTCTTTTTCTGGAATGGTCATCAGAGCTGACATCATATGACCCTTGATGTCCTGAATGTCATCGAAATGTCTTCCTTTTAATATTTCCTTCATCTTTGGATAAAGGAGTCACTGGGGGCCAGATCAGGTGAGTAGGGAGGGTGTTTCAATACAGTTATTTGTGTATTAGCTAAGAACTCCTTCACAGACAGTGCCATGTGACCTGGTGCATTGTTGTGATGCAAGAGTCATGAGTTACTTCTGAAAAGTTCAGGTCACTTTCTTCTTTTACATGCTGCATTTTCAGCACTTTCAAATAGTAAATTTGGTTGACTATTTGTCCAGTTGGTACAAATTCATAATGAACAATCCCTCTGATATCGAAAATGGTTAGCACTGGTATTCCTTGTCTTGTAAGGGGGGAGGGAGGTAGAAGAAGAGGGAGCGGGTGTCAAATCCTCAGTGATGGAAAGAGAGCTGACTCTGGGTTGTAAACACATAATGCAACACATAGACCATGCACTGTAAAACTGTACGCCTGAAACTTATGTAATTTTTGCTAATTAATGTCACCCCAATAAATTTAACAATTAAAAAAATGGTTAGCAATATTGTTTCAACTCTTGATTTGAACTGATGGAACACTTTTGTTTGTGGAGAATTGGCTGACTTCCATTGTGCATTTTGATGCTTTGTTTCAGGGTTGTATTGATAACCCATGTTTTATCACAAGTGATAACATGGCCCAAAACATCGTCTTGCCTCTCCAAAAGGTCTTGGCAAACTTCGATTCTCCTTTGCTTTTGCTTTTGTTCATTGGTGAGCTCCTTCGGGACCATTTTTGCGCACACATTTCTCATGTTAAGATTTTCCTGTTTCCTTGTTGATGTTTATTTGGTCTGTTATGCTTCTTCTCAGTCAGCCAATGATTTTGATGCACAGTTTGTCGAATTTTTGCAATGTTTTCATCCATTCTGCTAGTTAATGGCCGCCCTGACCTCTCTTCATCAGTGATGCTTTCTCTCCCCTCAGAAAAATGTTTAATCCATTTGTACACTGCTGGTTTCTTCATGGCATTATCCCCCTAAACTTGGACTAACATGTCCCTGATTTCACTTCCACCTTTGCCAAGTTTAATAAGAAATTTAATTATTAAACTTGTTTGTTCGTTGCTCTAATTCAAGCTCTGAATTCTTGTGATGGCACACAAAAACATGCAACAACAATAATGAATGCCACTTAGCAAGACACTGAGACATGTCAACCCAAGCACAGCTGTGAGACACAGATATACCAAGGTTATGAAACCTTACTGAGCTGTTTTTACAGTGCTGCCAATGTAAGCTCATGGTGGGAAATTCACAAACCTAACTGTCAGACTGTGCATTTAGTACACAGAAGAGTACATATTACATATACATATATACACTTCATAAAAAGTTAAAAAATAGGCAGAACTAATCCATGGGGACAGAAGTCAGGAAACCTCTGGGGCAGGGAAAGGCATTGACTGGAAAGAGGCACAAGAGAACTTTCTGGAATGATACAAATGTTTCCTATGTTGATCTGGGTAGTGTTCAAATGAAAATGCACTTGCATATATAAAGAAATGAACCGTAAAGTTAAGATTTGTGAATTTTACTATATTTAAATTATACCTCAATAAAGTATGAAGAAAAAGTCCTGACATTTGGAGTTCAACTTCTGAATCATTATGTAACTAATAATGTCATCAAAAACACTGGTTATGCAATACGAGCATATGTATACTAAAAAGTGTGCTCTATTATTGTCTACACTGGGTTTTCTTTCAAGCTACTGATCCAATCTGTATGTTTTAATATGGATTAAGGAACACTAGAACTACAGTATGAATATTTTTGCCCTCTCAAATTCATGTGTTGAAATTCTAAACCCCCAGATATGATGGTATTTGGAGGTAGGGACTTTGAGAAGTCTTGAGGATGGAGCCCTCATTAATGCTTCGTAAAAGAGACCCTGCAGAGATCTCTAGCCTCTTGTGCTACGTGAAGACACATTGGGAAGGCACCCGCTATGGACCAGGAAGAGGGCTCTCATCAGAATGCAACCTTGATCTTGGACTTCCTAGACTCCAAAATGGTAAGAAATAAATTCCTGATGTTTATAAGCTATCCAGTCTGTGGTATTTTGTTATAACAGTCTGAAGTGACTAAGACACCAGCATGAATTATTTACACATAGCATTTTGTTGCTTTTATATTTCTTTTGTCTATTTCAAGGAGTTTGCTCAGTTTCTGCTGCCTTTACTTAAATTGCTTGGCATGTAAGAGCAATCTCTCTGAGCCTATCTCAGTAACAAAAAGTAACACAGCCTTATCAAACATGGTTATCTCACTTTTAAAGTATGTGATTGATAATTAGCAAGAAAATGTTGACTTGCAGTCATTTCTCCAATAAAAAAATGTTCACTGATATTAAGCTTACATCTTTGCTATTCTAATTCCTTGCTTTTTTGAATAGAGTAATGTTTCATTTCAATGCCAAATCATGATGTAATCTTTATAAATACATTTTGAGCACTGATTAAATTCAAAATATGTTATACCAACAGTATAAACAGTTATAACCAGGTTCACATATATTTACGCAATGAAATGAATGTGGCCTGGCCAGTAGTGATTTTAAGATGCTATAGATTGTAAGATATATACAGAGTTGTTGAAATATGGAAAAATGTGTGCCTCAAATTGGTGAAATACAGTAGTTCCCCATCAATACACATCACAGTGTGTGAGAAGAAATTCAAAAAGACATTCTGTAATCTTAAAAGCAACCAGAAGAAGAAAAAGAAGACCTCCTACCAAAAAAAAAAATGATACTGGACAATTTAATGACAATAATAGAAGGTCAAAGAAAATGGAATATGAGCTTCAAACATCTAGGAAAAAAATAACTATCAATCAAGTCAAACCATCAGTCATGAATAAAAGCAAAATAAATACATGGTTAGATAAAAACTGAGAGAGTTTACTACCACCAGAGTCATTATCAAGGAAAATTTTCTAAATTATATATTTTGGGAGAAGTGGTAAGCCCAAACCAACATGTGGGTGAATCCAAATAAGCATTGACTGAAAACAACAGAAATTAAAACATCTAATTTTGGGATTTAAAAGATTAAAAGAAAATACTCGGCAACAAAAACATATAAAATGGGAGAGGGTTACTGGATTAAATTATTCTAAGGTCCTTATTTGAGAAGAGGGTGAGGATGTGCATTAACCCTATAATTTAAATCAAATGTGTATTTTAACATGTTAAGAGTATCCATTAAAGTGAATAAGAAAGAAGAACAAAAATGCCTTCAACTTGAAGGCACAATAAAAATAAAAAAGGCAGAAGAAAAGCAGGACAAATAAAAAGGATGAGACACATTGATGTTACAAACAAAATATATCAGTAATCACAATTAGTGTAATAGAATAAATTCTCTGATTAGAAGATGGATTCTCAGATTGTAAGTTAAAAAAGGAGTCGTGTCTTCTTCATTTTCTTTCAACAATGCCTTGCAGCCTTCAGCATACAGGTATTTCATCTTCTTTGTTAAGTTTATTCCTAGGTATTTTACTCTTTTTGTTTGAAATTTTAAATGAAATTGTTTTCTTCATTCCCTTTGCTAGGTAATTTTTAGTATATAGAAACACATCAGATTTTTGTATATTGATTTTGTATCCTGGAACTTTGATGTGTTTTTTATTATTATTATTATTTCTTATAGATTTTTGGTAGAGTCTTCAGTGTTTTTAATATATAAAATCATGTCATCTGCAAATAGTGACAATTTACTTCTTCCTTTCCAATATGGATACCTATTATTTCTCTTTCTTGCCTAAATGCTACTCAGCCATTAAAATAATGAAATATTGCCATTTGGGACAACACAGATGAAACTTGGGTGTATTATGCTAAGTGAAACAAGTCAGATGGAAAAACTACAAAAACCATATGATTTCACTCATATGTGGAATATAAAAGCAAAAAGTAACAAACAAAAAAACAAAACAAACAAAACGAAAACAAACTCATATACACAAACAACTCGGTGGTTAGCATAAGAGGAGGAGGTTGGGGAAGGGCATAATGGGTAAAGGGGGTCAAATGCATACTGACAAATGGTAACTTGATATTCCTGTTTAAAGTTCATAACCTGAATTTAATCATGAGGAAACATCATAGACAAGCCTCAACTGAGGGTCATATTATAGGCTAATAAACGAATAATCCTCAAAAATTTCAAAGTCGTGAAAGACTTTGGGACATTTCCAGATTAAAGAAGACTAGGAAGATATAACAACTGAATGCAATGCATAATCTTGGATTTCCTTTTGCTATAAAACACACTACTGAGACAACTGGGAAAATCTGCATGGGATTTACCTATAGATTAGATAATAGTATCATATCAATGTTATTTTCCTGATTTTGATTACTGTAATGTGGTTAAATAGGAAAATTCCTTATTTTTAGGAAATACACACTGAAGTATGTGAAGATAAAGGGGCATCATATCTGCAACTTACTCTCAAATGGTTCAGAAAAATATATATAAATAGAGAAACTAGTAGTTATACAGAGAGGGGAAGAGACAGCGAACAATCAAGACAGGTTAAAGCAAATGTACTAAAATGTTATCATTTAAGGTATCTGAGTGAAAGGTACTGAGAATTCTTTATACTATTGTTGCAACATTTTCTGCAATTATGTCAAATTTTTATATTTTAAAAAGGTTAAGGAATAAAAAATACATACCAGGAAAAAAAGTGACAAAAGAAAGCTGGTGTTAACATTAGACTAAATAAATGTAAAGGCAAATTTATAGCCTTAGGTGCTTATATTAGAAAATTTTAAAAGACTAAAATCTAAGGTATCAAATATCCAACACAAAACTTTAGAAAGAAAATAGAGGAAATAATAGATAAAAACAAAAAATCACTAATATAATATTTTTAAAAGCTCTAAGGGAGTTTCAATGAAGCCAAAAGCTGATTTGTTGAAAGTACTAGTAAAATAAAAAAGCCACAGGCAATACTTCTCAAGAGAAAATAAGGTATAAATAAATATTATTACAAGTGATAAGGCACACGTGACTACAGAGAGAGCCACCCTGAAAAATGTGAAGCTAGATGAAAGGAAACTACCCACTATTATAACTGAGTCAATAGTTTAAAATAACCCAGACTATTCAACAGATAAATTCTACCAAATATTCGAGGAACATATCATCTTTATCTCATATAAACTGGGATTTATATTAATCCTAAATAGGAATCCAAAATGGAAAATCACAGACTATCAAAATAGGAAGTCCTACCAATTTATTTTATGACTATGACCTGCATACCAGAAAAGAACAATAAAAAGAAAAAAATTACAGGCAACTCTCATTTATTAACATAGATCATCAGTTCCCCAGTGGAAGTACGTACACGTACCCCGGAGGTACGTGCTGGGCCGATCAGGGGTACACAGAAAATAATCAGTAATGGTGAAAAAACAAGGAAGGTGAAAACATGCCAAACGTTAGTTATGGAACAATAAAGGCTAAGTTTGAATCATCATTAATGGAGACACTTCAAAGTGAGATCACATTAGCGAACGGGTGAGGGGCGGGGCTATGAACCCTTCCCCCAAACCGCGCTCCTACCAATCATTACCCAGTTTCAGAACAATCCACTTGTGACCTTTCCAGAACTTCCCCAAACATACAAATATAGCCGTAGCCAGACTGTTTGATGAGCTTACTTATTGACTGAGTGAAAGTAAGTGCATTATTTTTAAATATGATTCTTTTCAAGTAGTTTTTAAATGTTTCACATAGTTTCAGTTATTATTGTCAGTGATTTTTAAGCGTGTCAGTTCTGATCAGTGGTTGAAAACAGGAATGGTTAAAAATCCAAAACTTGATGTGGATTATAACCCATCGCCAAGTACTTCTCAACATGTGTCCCCAGCTATGAGTACACCCACACCAGGAGACAGTAAAAAGGTGCGTGCCTCAGATACTACACAGAAGAAAGAAAAATCTCTCAAGAGTATATTAAATGTGGGTTTTCATTTGTAGGGAATGATGACTGTCCTAAGCCTTGGTGTGTTGTGTGCGGGAAAATATAATCCAATGGTTGCATGAAATCCTATCTACTCACGTGACATTTAGAAACCAAACATCCTATGTATAAAAACAAAGACATACAACATTTTTGACTGTTAGAAAATTGTCCAACTGTTACTTCATACATGATGAAAGAAACACAATGAGAATGCAGTTGAGGCTTCATACCACACTGCTTATCGCACAGCTAAATGTGGTACAAACTAAATTAAAGCTAAAGATTTAATTTCTCCTGTATTAAGAATACTGTGTTTTGTATGTTTGGGGAAGAACATGTATGCAAAATCAGTGCTATCTCTTTTTCAAACAATACAATGTCTTGACAAATTAAGGAAATATCTGACGATGTTGAAGCTGTAGTAGCAGATAGAATGAGAAAAAGTAAATTATTTTCCATTCAGGTCTATGAAAGTGTAGACGTTGCTGATTTATCTATTTTGCTCATCATTGTGAGGTATTGGGTAGAAAATGAAATTGAGGAAAACCTGTTGCTTTGTTACCCAGGTAAAGATATTTTTAATTCAATCAATGTTTCTTTCATTGAAGAAGACATTAGTTACTTAAATTATTGTAGTGTATGCACTGACAGAGGCAAGACTGTCAGGTTGTTTTATCAGCCTATGTGGCCGAATTAAAAAAGTAGCTCCCATGAACCATGGAGTCACTGCTGCATTCATAGACAAATCCTTGCATCCAAGCCTCTTCCTAGTGAAATGAAAGATGTTCTTCATGAGGTTATAAAAGTTATAAATTTTATTAAGTAACAACCACAAAGCTTCAAATTGTTTAAAGCACTGTCTGAAGAAATGAACAGCATTCACAAAAAAATTTCTTTTGCATACGGAGGTAAGGTGGCTATTTTTGAAAGCATGTATTGAAAGAAGTCAACCTGAAGTTTTTGGAATTCAGTACAACTTATCTGAGAATGACTTGCACCTATCCCTAAACATAAAAGAGAATACTGTAAGTCACTTGGAATGTCTTAAAGTGTCCTTTTATAAGTCCTTTTCCCTCAACATGGAAAAGAAAACAACTGGTTTGCAGACCCCTTCAATGAAGAATTCTTCAAAGAAGCTAAACTATCAATCAATGAAAAAGAGCAGTTAATTGAATTTTCAACCAATCCTTCTTTAAATTCTGATTTTAATAGAAAGTATTTTATTACCTTCTAGGTAGATGTCAGTGAGGAACACAAACATTTCAATGAGAAGACACTCAAATACCTCTTGCCATTTACTAATACTGAACTAGTGAAAAGAGCTTTTCCTTCTAATACACAATAAGTAACACGACAAGCTTAATGCAAGTCCAGATTTAAGACTGTATGTTGCATCTTTCGAGATGATTTTAAGAAACTAAGTTGATTAAAGCAAGCTCAACTATATCACTAACAATGTTTCAATTGGCTAGTGATCTGCCTAACAATTATTATAGACTTTTTAGATAACACAAATAAATACTATTATTAATAATAATTTAAAAGTTTGTTAAACAATTGATCATTATGATCAATATTTAACCATATTATGAAGGTTGTAAAATTAAATCTGTGGTTTGTACTTTTAATGTAGTATTTTTTCTTTCCTAACTTATTATCTCATTTCCACTATTTTACATTAAGATAGGCACTGTACAAAAATGTCTGTATTTAAAAACAGTTGTTTTACAATCCAATTGAAAAATGGGCAGAGGACCTGAACAGACACTTTTCCCATGAAGACATACATATGGCCAACACACACATGAAAAAATGCTCAATTTAACTAGTTATTAGGGAGATGCAAATCAAAACCACAATAAGTATTCACCTCACTCCTGTGAGAATGATCATTATCAACGAGATAAGAAACAAGTGCTGGAGAGGATGTGGAGAAATGGGAACCCTCATACACTGCTGGTGGGAGTGCAAACTGTTACAACCACTGTGGAAGGCAGTGTGGAGTTTCCTCAGAAAACTAAGAATAGAGTTACCATATGACCTGGCAATTCCCTCTTCTGGGTCCCTACTCCCCAAAATTGAAAACCTTAGTCTGCAAAGATGTATATGCCCTAATGTTCATCACGGCACGATTCACAGTGGCCAAGTCATGGCAATAGCCAAAGTGTCCCCTGATAGGTGACTGGATAAAGAAGCTGTGGTACATATACACAATGGCATACTACTGAGCTATAAGAAAAGATGAAATAGGGCCATTTATGACAACATGAATGAATGTTGAAGTCATCATGCTAAACTAAATAAGCCAAACAGAAAAACACCAAGAACTTCATAATTCCATTTATATGTGGAACATAAAATTGAAAGCAACAACAACAAAAAAACAACTCATGAACACAATCAATAGTTTAGTAGTTACTTGAGGTTAATGGGGAAAGGTGTTGGGGAGAAAGGGATGGGGACTCAAATATATGGTGATGGAAAGAGAACTGATTTTGAGTGATAAACACATAATACAATACATAGATGATGCACTGCAAAATTATACATCTGGAACCAACATAATTTTTACTAACCCATGTCACCCAATAAATTTAACAATAAAAAAATTATAACTTAAAAAAAAAAAATAAAAACAGCTCTTTTAAAAACAAGGGGTACAATTTACAGAAAGGGATTTAAAAAGGGGTACAAAAGTAGAAAAAGGTTGGGAACCACTAACATAGATGTAAATATTGTGAATAAAATATTAACAAATGAAATCAAGAATGTGTATAAAATATAGCCTATAATTTACATAATAACCAAAAATGCTAAAATAACTTATCTTTATAAAATCTTGTCATAGAATTTACAAATTTAATAGATTACAGAAGAATTCATATGATCAAACTAAGAGTAGGCTGACCAGACATACTGTTTTAAATGAGACAGAAAACAAAGGTACTGTTCTGTTTCAAATGGTATAATAAGGGTCAGCCTAGTCTCACTGGGATAAATTCAAGGTGCCAGTAGGCTGACCATATATATCATTTTAAAAGGTAGAGTATCATTGTTTTCTGTCCTATTTAAAATGGTACATCTGGACTGCCTACCTAAGAGTTGTAAAAGAAATCATCTAATAAAACCCAACAACCATTGATAATATAAACTCTAAGCAAACTAAAAATAAAGGATAATGTATTCCTACTGATAAATGGCAATTACAAACATAGCTAGTCATGCATTTCCTTTAAAACCAAGAATTAAGGCACTTTTGCTTCTTTACCCAACTTTGTACTGGAGGTTCAGTCAAAATGGAAGTTCAGTCCAGCTCACTCAAACAAAATTCATAATGATTAGAAAAAAACTATCATTGTTTGCAAAAATAATTATAATTGTCTAAATAAAAAAACCTAAGATAATCTCCAGATACATTATTACAATTATTATGAGCTGCTAGAGCAAGCTGCTACATGTCAAACCAATGAACCAAAATCAACTGTGGTCTGGTCAAGATGGCAAAGGAGGTAAACACTGCTCACCTCCTCTCAAGACCACATGAATAACAAAACTATGGAACCAACATCATTTAGATTCACCTGAGGTCTAGCTGAATTGATGCCGTAAAACTATGGACATACAGAAGAAGCTACCTTGAGTCTGGTAGGAGAAACAGAGACACAGAATGGGCTGGTCCCACCTATATGTGACCCTTAAAAATTGGGAGGGATATCTTGGTTGCCGAAATTTTCTACAGAAGTGTGAGGGATCCCAGACCCCCACCAGGTTCCCCATACCAGGGTTTCAGTGCTGGAGAGAGAACTCTGTATAACTCCTGGCTGTGAAAACCAGCTAAGATTGTAACTCAGTGAGCTGGTGGGCAGCTGCAGTCTCAGGCACTCCTCTTACAGAGACTGTGCATGGACTTACTCTCTGACAGACTAACTCACTCTGAGCTCCTGCACTGAGGCAGCATCTTGAAAGGTGCCAGGGACATATGAGGAGGAACTGAACTACCTAATTTCAGGGTGAAGGATGGAGAAGCAGCTTTCTCCTGAAGGTAGGAGCTGGTGAAAGCCATTATTTCTTATTGAGCCCTCTCCACTCCCTGCGTGCACACACAGGAAGATGCCAAATGTGAGTCTCCATCAAATTGGCTATCACCTTTCCTCTGGCCCACCCTAGTGATTCCGTGGACCCCACCTCACCCAAATTTGGGACATACCCAGGGGACTTCCAGTAGCTTTTTTCTACAAACAACCTGTCTTGGCTCATACTGTGGACTTTCATAAAATCTCTCAAAGGTTCACAGAACCCAAACAAGTAGCATCTGACTTTGGCATGTCCCGTACCTGTGGCTGAGCAGCCCTAAGCTCAGCACTAGTGATAGTTGGCCTTAGTTCTCAGATTTGCCTCTCAAGGCACCCACAAGTCCAATGCAGGCATCATCCATCTGCAGATTGCTTTGTGGCTCACATCAGGTGGCCCCAGGCAGGGCATAGGCTGCAGCTAAACTTGGCCTGCAGTGGGTTCCCTCCCAGAAGGTCCCAGGGTTGCCACACTTGGTGGCCAGATTTGGACCCAGCCAGAGTATCACTCAGTTACTTCAGAGGATGATAAATCCAAAGGACACACTGGGCAGGCACCAGAGCCCTGCTAAAGCAAATCCTGCTCTGTAGGTTCACCCCGTGCACCACAGCTCCTCTTCCATAGTCACAGCCAGTCCTCACAACCAATTAGCCTGAGGGTCAATCCCTCCCACTGATGTGCAAACAGGAACCAAGGCTCAACTACAACAAGAGGGCACACACAACCCACAAAAGAGACACATCTGGAGCACACAGCTCTGGTGACTAGGGAGAATGCACCATTGGGCCCCACAGGACACCTACTACACAAGGTTACTCTACTAAGACTGGTAGACATAGTAGCCCTACATAGAATCAAACACAGATAGGCAGCCAAAATAGGGAGATAAACATGTCCCAAATAAAAGCACAGAACAGACCTCCAAAAAAAGAAGTAAACAAAATGAAGACAAGCAATCTACCAGACACATGATTCAAAACACTGGTTATAAGGATGCTCAATGATCTCAGGGAGAACTTCAACAAAGAGATAGGAAACGTAAATACGGAGATAGAAAACATTAAAAAACAGTCAGAAATAAAAAATACAATAAATGAAATGAAGAATACCTTAGAGGGAATCAACAGTAGATTATATAAAGCAGAAGATCAAATCAGTGACTTAAAAGACAAGCAGAAAACATCCAATAAGAACAGCAAACAGCAAAAAGAATCCAAAAAATAAGAATAGTTTAAGGGGCCTCTGAGACAAAAATCAAGTGTACCAACATTCATATCATAGGGGTACCAGAAGGAGAAGAGAGAGAACAAGGTATTAAAAACCTTATTTGAAGAAATAATGACTGAAAACTTCCTTAACCTTGCAAAGGATATAGATATACAAGTCCAGGAAGCGTGGAGAGTCCTAAACAAGATTCACCCAAAGAAGGCCACACCAAGACACATCATAATTAAAATGCCAAAGCTTAAAAACAAAGAGAGAATCTTAAAAGCAGCAAGAATAAAGCAGTTAGTTACATACAAGGGAGCTTCCATAAGACTGTTAGCTGATTTCTCGAAATAAACTTTACAGGCCAGAAGAGATAGGCAGAAAATATTCAAAGTGATGAAAGGCAAGGACCGACAACCAAGATTACTCTATGCAGCAAAACTATCATTTAGAATCAAAGGGCAGATAAAGAGCTTCTCAGACAAAGAAAAAAGCTAAAGGAATTATCATCATCAAACCAGTATCACAAGGAATCTTAGAGGGACTTCTTTAAGAGAAAAAGAGAAAATAAAAGACAAAATATATGAATAATAAATAGCAGTAACTACACATCTATCAACAATTACTTTAAATATCAATAGATTAAATGTTCCAATCAAAAGACAGGATGGCTAAATGGATAGGAGAACAAGACCCTTACATATGTTGCCTACAAGAGAATCACTTCAAATAGATAGGCACACACAGACTCAAAGTAAAAGGATGGGGAAAAGACATGAGGGCAGGCTGATAAAATTTGCCTCCACTGTAATACTTTTTGTTACATTAGACATACCTGGATGTAACCAGTTCTGTGTAGACACATGGTATCTCCCCTCCATCATTCTTGACCTTGCACACACAGATGCTTACATTTTTCACCCAGTACACATCGAAATGGAAGAGTGTTCAGACCAAACAACAGTCAACAGGTCATGTTGACTGAGTTTTGAACTTTTTTGGCTCAGGTGATCCCTTATGGTAGTATTCCATGGACTACCTTTTTTGTCAGAGTCATAATAATGGACTGAAGTTTCATTACTTGTAATGATCTTCTTTAAGAAGTCCTCAATTCCTTCTCAAAATATTCCAGGAGTTTCTGAGAAATAAGAACTCTTTCAGCATTCATTTCATCAGACAGTAGATGCAGTACTCACCTGACACAAACTTTGTAGAACCCAAGAATGTTAATAATGTATCCCACTCTCTCCTTAGAAATTCCTAATTTACCAGCAATTTTTTGTTTGATGTGATCTTGATGAAGCTGATCACTTGCAGTCATGGGCCTTTCACTTCATGGTTTGTCACTCAAATCTGCTTGCCCCACTTCCCCATCTTTAAACTGTCTTACCCAGCATCTTACTGTACTCACATCAACACATTGATCACCATAAACAGCTTGCATTCATCTGTGAATGTCAACTGGAGGAACTTTTTCTGCTGTTAAGAATTCAGTAACAGCATGCTGTTTGAACCGAACATCTGAACACTTCCATTTTAGTGTGCGCTGGTTAAAAAATGTAAGCATCTGTGTGTGCAAGGTCAAGAACGATGAAGGGAGGGTACCATGTGACTACACAGAACCAGTATATCCAGATATGTCTAATATAACAAAAAAATTACAGTGAAGGCAAAATTTATCAGCCCACCCTCATATTTCATCAAAGTAGAAACAAACAAAAAAAGCTGAGATAGAAATACTTATACCTGACATAAATAGACTTTGAAACAAAGGCAACAACAAAAGACAAAGAAAGATCTAGCAATCTCACTTCTGAGTATTTATCCAAAGAAACCGAAATGTTGCTTTGAGAGGACGTGTGCATTCATATGTTTTGCAGCATTGTTTGTAAGAGCCAAGATGTAGAGGCAGCTGGGTGTCCATCAAAGGATGAATGGATAAAGAGGAGGTGGTACACATATACTGTACAATGGAGTATTGCTCAGCCATGGATGGAAAGAGGTCCTTGTCATCTGCATGGATGGACCTAGAGGGTGTTGTGCTAAGTGGAGAATGTCAGACAGAGAAAGTCAGATGCAATGTGATTTCTCTTATATGTGGAATCTAAAGAATAAAACAAACAAACAAAACACAAACTAATAGATAACAGTGAACATTTTGATGATTGCCAGATGGGAGGGGGTTTAGAGGTAAGTGAAAAATTGGAAGGGATTGAGACAGGGTTGGCTAAGACATCAATTGCAGTCCACTGGTGGCCCACCAAGCAATTTTGGGGTGACCGCCTGAATAATAAAATAAAAAGCTAGTGTATTACAACACCTGGAGAAGTAGCCTTTGTCCTGAAAAAGTCTGCTCAGATCTAGATTAAGATGTACAAATTGGTTGTTACACAGAAGTCATGGGGATATAGGATATAGCATAAGGAATATGAGCATAGTCTATAATATTGTAATAATTATGTATGGTGTTAGATGGGTACTAGATTTATCTGTGTGATAGATGGGGGGGAGAAGGTGAAAAAAGTGAAGGGATTAAGAAGTACAAATTGGTAGGTGCAAAATAGTCATGGGGATGTGAAGTAAAGCATAGAGATTATCATTAATAAATAGTGATAACTATGTATAGTGCCAGGTGGGTACTAGACTAGTCAGGGGCATCATTTCTTAGATTATATGAATGTCTAACCACTATGCTGTACACCTGAAAATAATATAAATGAATATTGAATGTAAAAATAAACTTAAAAAATAAAATAAAAAATTAAATAAAATAAAACAATCAATTGTAGTTCCATATACTAGCAACAGTAAAAAAAACCTATTTCTGACCAAAAAGTTTTATAATAGCAACAAAAATGTACAAGGTATCTGCGAAGAAATCTAAAAAAAAATTTTTAAATGAGCTCCTTATAGAGAAAAGCATAAAAATTATTAAATTAGACATACATGAATTGAGAGATGTACTGTATTCATATTATGCCATTCATATTAATATGCCATGTTCATATTATGATATTGGAGGCTCAATATCATCAAAATGTCATTCTTTCAAATCCAAAAATATTCCAATCAAACAGACCAGGAAGGTTATTTGTGAAACTTGACATGCTATTTCTAGAATGTATATAGAAGAAGAAAGGACCAAGATGATTTTTTTTTAAAAGGAAGGAAGGAAGGAAGATTGGGAAAGGAAGGAAAGGGAAGAAATGGAAGATCAGGGACCTCATTCTACCAAGTTCCTAGGACATAATAGAAAGTTACAATTATTAAAACAGTGTTACACTGAAACAAGGAGAGATCAGTTAAAGAGACCACAGAGGCCAGGCATGCACCCATGCATGTGTGGATATTTAATTTGCTAGAGGGAGATACTACCAAGGGGAGAGAGAAAGAAAGAATTCATTTTTCAATAAATGGCGCTGGGACAACTGGTAATCCATATATGAGGAAAAAAAATGCATTTCAACTTCACACCACAGGCAAAAATCAATTCCAAATAGATGAAACATCTATGTGTGAAGAACAACCTTAAAACTTTTGTTAGAAAATACAGAAAAGTATCATTATGTCCATAGCCTATAAGGACTGATTTTTCAAACAAACAAAAAAACAGAAACAATAAAGAAACCTATTGATGATTTTTACTTGTTTTCCTCAAAAGACAGCAGAAACCAAAGAAATTTGTTTTTTTCTCAACAGGAAAAGGCAAAAACAAAACAAAACAAAACAAAACAAAACAAAACAAAACAAACTGTTATGGGCAAAGAATAAGGCTATTCACAGAAGAGGCAATCTCAGTATCAAAAACAAAAACAAAAACAAAACAAAAAAGGCAGTCGGCCTCATTTGAAATTCAAAATAAAATCCCAATGTAACACATTTTCATACTTAAAAGATTAGCAAAGATTAAAAGGTCTGACAACATAAAATGTCACCAGAGATGTGAAGTTAAAGGAATTCTCAGGTAATGCTGATGGAAACGTAATTTGGTACAACCACCTTGCGAAAAACTTGGCCATAGCTGATAAAGTGAAATAATGTGCATAATCCTGGTGCCCAGCAATGCTTCTCCCAAGTATCCCCCAATGAACATTGGTTTTCAAATGCAGGTTGCAACCAATTTTCCATTGGCCAAATAATCAATTGAATAGGTTGAGACCAACATTTTTGTTTTTGAGACCAATATTTTTCAATGAAATACAATAGAATTAAATAGGACCTACCAGAATGGATTACAGTAAAGGTATGAGAGGCAGTCAAGAAAGTCACAGAATGGTGGTGGTGGTGGGATATCGAAGAGGTGGGAAGACTAGCACACATATTTTGATTGTATAACTTAGTATATATGTCAAATTTCAGCCTACTTGCATCTGAGTTCTTTCAGATGTCACCAAATAAGCACATCAAATGTGAAGAAAATCCCAAGTATGAATAAAACTGAATTTCATGGTGTCATTAAGTTCTTCACAAAACAGGGAAAAATACCTCAAACCATTTTGGAAGAGATGTTAGCAGTTTATAGGGACTGTTGCCCTGGGAAATCCATGGTTTACAAGTGGCATAGCCTTCACAAGCAAGGCAGAGAACTGACTGAAGATGACTTCTGTCTGGGATGCCCTGTTGAGGCCACTTCCTCAGACACTGTCAAAAAAGTTGAAAACTTGTAGTGGAAAATGGCAGACTGAATAAAAAGCAGCTCGCAGGAATGGTTGGAGTATTGCCTACAACCATCTCAAATATTCTCCATCAGCATCTAAGGATGTCAAAAGTAGTCTATAGCCATACCACCCTGAACACACCCAATCTCATCTGATCTCAGAAGCTAAGTGGGGTCAGGCCTACTTAGTACTTGAATGAGAGGATGTCAAAAGTCAGTGCAAGATGGGTACCGACAGCGCTAATGCCTTTTCAAAAACAGCAGTGTGTCGAGCATTGTTTTGGACCTCTGCAGAGACAACAAAGATGAAGTTTTAAACTGGATTGTCACTGGAGATGAAACCTGGGTCATTATGAGCCTGAGCCCATGCAGTGGCACGAAAAGGGTACACCACCCCATAACAAGTTCAAAGTGTTGCAATCAGCTGGAAAAATCAATGCTACTGCATTTTGGAATATGGAGGATCTACTGCTAATTAATTACAAAAATAAGGGTGTCACAATTACTGAAGAGTACTATTCCAGTCTTCTGAAACAGTTAAAAGAATCTGTGAAGGAGAAAAAAAGAGGAAAACGGACCAAAGAAGTGCTGCTTTTGCACGACAAGGCGACTGTGCACAAGAGCAATGCTGCGTTGACTACTCTTCATGACTGTGGCTTCCAAACGGTAAACCACCCCTTGCAGTTCAGACCAGGCACTGTCTGATTATTATTTGTTCCCAAATATGAAAACACAGCTTCGAGGGAAGAAATTTACAGACAACAAAGAGGTTAAAGCTACAATTTGCGGGTAAAAACAAAACATATTTTTCCCAAGGGTAAAAATTTATTAAAAGATCTGAAAACTGTATTGGGGTTAATGGTGAATATATTGAAAAGGAAAAATAATAAATATGGGTTTTTTTTATCTCTTTTCCTTTTCATTCCACGAATTTCTTGACCACCCCAATAGGTTCCATGAAATGCTTGTTTCCATATAAAGTACTCGTATAAATATATATTTAATAACTGGGTTTCAATGTAAATTTTATTTACTACAGGTTATGGCTAAAAATGTCTAAGAGCTACTGACCTAGAGAAATTGTCATACATGCACAGAAAGACATTTACAAAAATGTTATTTGCACCACTTTTTAATAACAAAAATATTTGAAATAATACTACTGTCCATAAATAGAAGAATGAATATTTAGTTATAATCATATAATATAATACTATGTAACAGTGAAAATTAGTGAACCAGAGCTACGGATATAAACATGATTAATCTCAAAGTATAATGTTAATAAAATCAACTTAAAGAAGATAAGCATATTATAATGATACCATTTATAGAACAAACACATGTAAAACAGGTGCTTCACATTGTTTAGGGATACATACTTATGTGGAAAAAGGAAACAGACATGCATGGGAATAAACACCAAATTCAGAATTGTGTTTACCTCTGCAAAAGAGACAGGGAATGTGATGGTGAAGGGTTACATGAAAGGCTTCAACTGTATTTGAAAGGTTTTGATTAATTAAGTTGATCGGTGGATACAAATGGTGTACCTATTCTTTGGGGGTTTCATAATTTTTTAAAAGGGATTGATGCCATATAAATTAAAAAGATATGTGGTTAAAATTTATAAAATTTCTAAGAATAACATAAATTAACTACAATAAACAAACACTTTCCTACATCAAAAACATCAGAGAAGAAGGTTTCTGATAATTGATGAAATAGGTAATGTATCCATTTCATGACCTTCACAAGATTCAATGTGTGAATCAGAAAACAAAAATACAAAAACTAAGTAAATCCATGGAAATAATAAAAACAAGAAAGTTGTCATTAACAGAACAACATTTTTGATGAGTTTCAGGAAGCTGGGAAGCAGATGGGCCTTATCAGAAATAACCCTGAACCCTGCAGCTCAGGACTGGCAAGAGATGCTGCACTGCAAAGGCAGCAGTTCTTTCTGACAAAATGCCATCCTACTCCATGCTGGAGTCAGTACAAAGAACAGGCCTGGACTGTGGGTAACTGTGCCTAATCAAGTGGGTACAGAAATAAAGGTATGTCTACTCAACTGCTATTGCTGGTACACCAACAAGCCCACCCCAACCCTGCCATGCATACGCACAACCAGCACAGAGCAGGTCTGAGGAAATGCTGGGCTGGAGACTCAAGATCTGTTCTCCAAACAAAACAGAGTATCTGTTAAGGAAAGATGGAGCACGTGGGTATTTTATCTGTGGAGGCAGCCAATAACTGCTGATGTAAACCGGAGGAGGAAAAGCAATGGCAGTTTCATCTGGCACAAAAGATACTAACTTCTACTCCCCAAAGCAGAGTCTTTCTTATTATAGCAATTACAGAGTGAGCCTGCCTTTTCCCTTCTACTCACTCTAAAGGGAAGTTTGTCCATGTGTACGATTCAACAACTCATACAAATCTACTGATAATTCTAGGGAGAGGTGTTATGGTTAAAAAGACCTATTCAGCTGTGCAGGAGATCCAGCCACTACCTAACATGATCTGCATTTAAGGGTTACCAGCCATTGACAAAAATCAAAACCATGAAAAAAAAAATCAAAAAGAGTAAGTGTGATAAGTGACCATGGAGAAAAGATGAAATAATGAACAACAAAAAAAGAAAAGAATGTTCAGATTTAAAAGTCTCTTGGTTTTAGGGAAAAAAATGCTTTGAAAACAAAAACAAGTAAGTTAAATAATGGTTCTTATTTATCCTTATATGTATACTCATAATTTCCCATAAATTAATATGTAAGATACTTAACATAATAATGAGGCCATATGCATAATAGTTACTAAATCTTTTTAACTTTTAGAAATGTATGTAATTTCCTTTTCTCTAAGCTGTTTATTGCTTCCTAAGCTATAACTGTAATGATTAGACATAATACTCAATGGGAAATTCAGTAAGAAATTTCCTGAATATGCATAATACACTTACCATGTAAAAGACAAAATACAAACAGGAATATTCTAGGGCCAATAGATTTTTGTACCCTACTCTACCAAAGCTTTTTAGATTCTTAGCATACCCAATGTCTTGATGACATATTAAGCCCAACATGAGTAGATCCTAGAGACTCAGCAACATAACAGAGTAAGTCGATCTGCATATCTTTTAAAATAAACAAGCCATTTCCAATATTTAAATCCAATCTGGGGAGGACCTGACAGAGCTTAGAGAATGGAGTAAATCCACATGTTGGAGAAGGTACTGAAATTATTCCAACATCCCAGGAGATATGAGCATTATGTGGCTCAGATCTTCTGGGAAAACTTCAAAATGAAACCAGTCTGTACAATGAGGCCTAGAGATAAGACATCATCTGTCC
Organism: Lyroderma lyra; assembly: GCA_004026885.1. Lineage (NCBI taxonomy): Eukaryota > Metazoa > Chordata > Mammalia > Chiroptera > Megadermatidae > Lyroderma > Lyroderma lyra. The sequence continues at coordinate 58,983 of PVJL010003076.1, forward strand.
CCCCGTCTTTTCAAGGTACCACTTACAGTATACTTAATTATTTACTAAGGAACTCAATGTCTTAAAAAAGATAAGTTAGATTGTGTCTTTAAAAGTGCTTAAGCAATATCCAGAGAGCCTAACATAGTTTATTGCATGTAAACAAAGAAAACTTCTTAAAAGAACAAATAATACTTTCATATTAGAAGTCTTCTTGGTCTGTATCATATCATATAGCTGAAAGCTATATTTCTAGTGCTCTTCACATTTGTATGCCCAATAGAAAATAACTGAGTGTCAGCTGTTACATAGTTGCTAAAGTTGAGTAAAACTATAAATCTAACAAGGTTTATCTTCAGAGTTGCACAGTTGCCTTTCTGTACTTTGGTCCCCACAATGCTAACTTTTATCCTCCTGTTCACCTGCCAGTTCTCTTTCATATTTATGTCTTTTTTCTGAATCAATGAGCCAGAAAGACCTGAGAAATAATCTGCCCAATGCCCTTATTTTAGAGAAAAGTAAACTGAGACTTACACAGGCAGAGTGACTTACCCAATGTCACACAGCTAATGAGAGATGCAACTAAGACCAGAACTAGGCCTCTGATGCCCTACGCAATGCTCTTTCCACTATACCAAGCTGCCTCTTTAAACACTGCAAAGAATATCATATTTATTGATGTCTTCACAGCCCTCAAGCTCCTAGGTTTTTCCCTCTTGATGAAACAATTCAACTTTCAATCACCAATTACCTTTTTTCTTATTAATTCTATACCCATGACAAAACAAGAAAGGATTCAGTACACATTTACACTGGCTGATTCATTTACTGATAATATGACACATTTCTTTTGTTTTTAATTTTGTATTTCTTTTAAAACAGAAAACACCTTAACACTTCCCAAATCAAAAAATTATAAAGCTTAATAATTGTATTCACAATTAAAATTCAGAAAAAAACTAAAGTATCTTAGGTGCTTACTTTGCATAAAGCAATGCTGTAACATTTATTTCATTCCCTTAAAAGAAAAGCCAGGAATCTATCGATTCCATTTTAATACTCACCACAAAAGTGATTTGATTGTGTCGCAGGTTAAGTTCAGTTAGTGAATTTAGCCCATTAAGATTATCAACATGACTTAAAAGGTTCCTGGCAAGGTTTAGAACTCTCAAATCACACAAATGATTGAGATTTTCGATTTTGGTGATCTGTTAAAAATGAGGAAGGGATGATTAGCAGGCATAAATCTCAAGATATGTTATAAAAACCTTAAAAATGAAATGCATAGCCACTGGATTCAGTGACAAGTTTATATGAAAACATTTAAAAATCTATGTCCAATTTCCTGTTATAAATAATATGAAATCATTTAACTTGTGAATATTAACTAAAGGAACTTATTTTATAATTTGATTACATTAAATATAATATTTGAAGTAAATTCTACCAAATAATCAAAAAGTCCATCATTTGGGGCATCTCTAAGTGCTTAATTTAACCCTGTGCCTGGTCCCATGAAAGTGATAAGAAGTATACATACTACCTATCAAATAAAAACTTTATTTGAGCTCATAACATAAGCTCACAATGTTTTGACCTAGCAAGACTGCCTTCTGAGGGAAAAGGCAAGGTAAAGAAATGATACCAAGTTCCTCTTGCTAATTCCATTTATACTGAAGCATCCTGAGAGCAGTAAAGAGTCTGAATGAAAATGATTCAAGGAACTAGGATTCCTAGTGGAAGGTGAGGCTGGATGTTCTTTATTAGTGCAAGTGCTTAGGAGAGGAAACAGGCAATGTTTAGGAAACAGGGGGCAAATTTGGTGGACACTGTTTAGAACAGGCATGTCCAACCTGTGACCCAGGATGGCTTTGAACATGGCTCAACACAAATTCTTAAAACATTATGAGTTTTTTTGCAACTTTCTTTTTTTAACTCATCAGTTATCATTAGCGTCAGTGCATTGTATGTGTGGCCCAAGATAAATCTTCTTCCAGTGTGCCCCAGGGAAGCCAACAGGTTGGACACTGCTGGTTTAGAATAAGATGACTTGGAGTGTATGCAGTGTAATTAAGCACTGAACGGCAGCAGAAGAGTTCAAGTTACACAGTAAGACAATGGTACGTAAAAGCTACACCCATGACATGATGAGGGTTCAACATGATTTTAAGCCTCACTGTTATTGTAATATTGCAAGCACAGCACAATGGGATGAGTTTCTACCTGACACGAAGAAGGGGTCCTTGTTGGGGACTTTATCAACCTTTAAATGTAACATATTTAAGTAATAAAGTATTATACACATAACACTTTTCTTCTGAACATTAAAAATTAAACTTCACAATAGAGATTAATTTTCTCATCTATTTTACCACCACAGTATTATTTGAAATTTATTAACACTTTAAAGGAGATGTTGGCTAAAAGAACTTCTTTTTTTTTTATTTATTTACAATCCAGTTTCGATGTTGTCATATGGACTTTCTCTAACATTAGAGATATATCATATGGATTCCATATACATTTGAGAGGAGAAACTTAAGTACACTTATTGGAAATTCAATAATATATAAAGGCAACATCTGATCATGCTTTAAAGTTTGTCCTAAGATTTTTGATCTAATATAAAATGAAAATAAATAAAAATTAGAAAAGAAAAACAGGGTTATCAGTATTTGCACATGACAGAACTAAATAATAAAACCCAGACAAAAATATTTTAAAACTAAATTTGAGATGTTTGGAATCAGCAAGAAGCAAAATAGACAATGGAGAAAATCAGTAATATCAGCATAAGCTTGAGAAATTCTCATAAAATACTAAAAAAGAATAGAATAGAAAAAAGATAAGATGGGGATATGGAACATAGACAATATAGATGTAACAAACAAATTGAAAAACAATATTTAAATATATAAAATAAAATTTTCCTGAACTCAAAAAAGATATAAATATATAGAATGAAGGGGCATAATTGCTGTATGACCTGCATGTGGTATCTTCCCCCTTCTGCTATTAATCCTAGGGCATTGCTTTTAGAAAACTACCTTTCTCTAATTCCATTTGGTACTGGTAGGACTTACGAGTATAATTAGAATGTCCACATTTTAGAGCAGGGGTGTCCCATCTTTAGGCTTCCTTGGGCCACATTGGAGGAAGAAGAATTGTCTTGGGCCACACATAAAATACACTAACACTAATGATAACTGATGAGCTAAAAAAAAGAAAGTCGCAAAAAAATCTCATAATGTTTTAAGAATTCGTGTTGGGCCGCATTCAAAGCCATCTTGGGCCGCAGGCAGTCTGCAGGCTGCTGGTTGGATAAGCTTGTTTTAGAGTTTCCTTTCAGTTTGGTAAGTCTGAAAAGAAACATTGTTAATCTGTTATATAGATATCAGCCTGTAATTAAAAAAATAAAATAAAATCACTATGGATATTGTTCAGCTTCCTGGCTTAGAATTAAATAAGCCAAAATCACATCCAACAACTCTGATGGAATAGTCTATTACTCATTGCATCTGTGGACAAAGTCACAAGCATAGACTACATGATTAAGACTTTAGGCATAGGGTGGTATAGGATGAGGGCATAGTTCTTAATTAGTTAATAAATTTCACAGCAAGAAGAAAAAGATGATGTGAATGCTCAAAAGCCCAATTATGGGCCACACTAGTCAGAGAGAAGATCCCAAGACAGATTGCAAAGCTTCTTAATACTTCTAGGAAAGGTGGTTACCCCAGCCTTATCTTTTTCTATAAGAGTAACCCAGACTCCTCTGTTTGGATGAAAATAGCCTTCCTACTCAGCAATACTGAAAAGGCAAATGTCTGCTTTCGGGCAAACAATCACAGAAAGGACAAGCTCTGCCTGAAAGAAAAGATGTCACTGAAAAAAACAGAGTCTTCTTGAAACACATTTGTGGTCATTGTAAAGCAAGCAATTACAAAAATAACAAATTCTGGTAGACCAAACAAAATGTAGGTCAGAAATTGAATGTTAGCTTCCCAGCATCCTCTGCATTCTTCACTACTCACATACTATTTAATCAACTGCTAAATCTTGATGTTTCTACTTTTTAAATATTTATACAATCTGCTGCCTCATTATGTCTCTATTGCTTTAGTTCAAGCCATTATCACTTTTCACCAAGATAATTGGATTAGACTCTCAACTGTTCTGTCTCCAGTTTCTTATCTCTCCATCTCTTTCCAATCTCCAATCTTTTCTTGAATACTATCATCATTCTTCAGAATGTTCTCACATCCATAAACCAATTACATTTTATTCTACAATGTATACCAAGTATTTTTATTTCCAACAGAAGAAAGTTCAAAAGACAAAATTATTCAGGTATTTTATTTTAGTTTTTCAGCTATTTCATGCTATTTTTTAAGATTTGGACATTGTATCATCTTGAATAATTTATCCCCTGACTTTTTGAAAACCTAAGGTTACCAAGAATGTCTTTGCTTTCAAATACTCCAAATGTTTGCTTATTGGATTTAGATTTCTTGAAATAAGACTCAGATTTTCATTTAAAACTTCCTTCTTGTTTTATATATCCTTGAGAAATAATTTGTGTGGTACAGATGTTTAGTCTTAGTACATGTATCACAAACATATGTGGAAATTATAAGACATGCAACCACAGGTCACCTAACAAGGAACAGAGCACTTTTCATCCACATAGTGTTTGGTAAATAATTCCTAGATATAATATACAAATCAAGTGATATGTTATTCATTTATCAGGTATTCTTATAGATCTTGGGTAATGTCCATTAATTCTTAAAAGTATAATGTGAAAACCACATAATATTTATTTCTCATATGTACATTTTAAAATAAACTTAAGAAAATATTGCTACCATAAACTGTTATACTTATAATAATGAATAGTTTGTAAAATAGTGGACAAGATAAAAATAACAATTACTTAGTATGGCATTCAAAGCTTTCCATAATCTGGGCTCTACCTAACTCTCTTGCCTCATCTCTCACTGTTCTTCCACACCTGCTAAATTCTCTAGCAGTGCAAGACACCATGTTGTTTTTCTTTCAGTGCTTTTGCATATGATAATCTTTTACTGACAAAATCTTTAGTTCTTCTTCCCCTCCCACTGCTGCAAACATGGACAGACACACAGATGGGGCCGGGACAAGATTCAAGCCTGGCAGATGTGGCCTATCTGGATCTATCAAGGTTCTTATTAATTACATTAGCTTTTCACCAAAATGACTGAGACTAATAGCTGTTAGAAAGCCTGGAGAAGTTTTGCACTTGATCAACTGCAAGTGACAGTGGCAGATGTTCATCAAAAGGCAAGGAATCCTGGTTTGTCTCAGAATGTGTGCTTACCACCTCAGGAGAGGCTTTACCTTTTGCGTGGGTAAATAGCTTATGTAGCTATTCATAAGTAAATACTCACATACAAGATTAAAATTTAAATGAAAGAGCAAAGGGTTAAAAAACAGCCAAGATGTCCTGAGAGAAATGAATAAGGAAGGAGAATATAACAAACCAGATAGAGACAGTAAGACAGACAGATATGGGGGTAGACAAATCGACTGAACAGAATAACAAGCCCAGATTATATAGTAATCAGAGAAATGTAAATTAGAACCACAAAGACATGCTACTTTATAACAGTTTAATGAGCAAAAATTAAAAATTCTGACAATTCTAAATATTGAAAAGGATGTGAAGCAACAGGATCTATTATGTATTACTGATGGGAGTACAAACTGTTACAACCACTTTGGAACACAATTTGGCATTATCTTTTAAATTTAGACATTTAAATAACCTATGACCCATCAATTTCACTTCTATACCTCAGACTAGAGCACATATGGTATATAGGGGAAACACATACAAAAACATTCTTAGAAGTACTGTTACAAATAGGAAATAAGAAAAAAAAAAAAAGAAAGAAAAAAGAAACCCAAACGTCTATCAATAATAAACAGGAGAAAAAAGTTTTCATATAACCACACCATGAAACATGCAAAAGTGAAAATTAATAAACTACAGTTACTTGATTAAAATAGATGAATTTCAGTAACATAATATTGTATCCAAAAAGCAAAAACTAGGTGGCAACACTATATATATAGTATGATACCGTTTTACAATGAAAAGGCAATGCTACCATATGATACATTTAGGCATACATACATGTAATAAAACCAACTAAAAATAACTAACAAAAGAATAATCAATGTGAAATCCAAAATAGTGGTTACCTCAAAATAAAGGAGCAATACCTAAGTAGAAGAAAATCATTAGTAATGTCCTAGTTCTTGGGTAGGGGTTGGTTAATGTGTATTTTAAACATAAGTCAAGAAGGGGGAAGATGGTGGCAAGAGAGATTCTTGAAACCTCTCCTGGAAAATACAGTTGAACAACCAGGATCCATGGGAAGCCCTGAGATGCAAATCTCAGCTGAGAGACCCACGCATCAAAAGAAAACACCTGAAGGTCAGAGAAAGGTGGGTGAATGGGAGAGGAGAGAGGGAGAAGAGTGGAAACGCGGCTGCGGAATGCAACCCAATCTGGAGCTGACAGAAGGAATGAGAAGGGAACCAGGAGACCATGGGTGAGGAGCAACATGATCCTGGGCAGGCTGGAGGCCAAGGGCTGACAAGAGCATAGGTGAGAGTGCCTGAGACCCTGTGAAGTGGTAGGAGAGTTGAAACTCCAAGCAGCAGCAGTGCACTAGGGCCCCAGCTGGACTGCCATGCTCCAGGACAGTTTAGAGACTGAACAAAGCATATGAACTGTCTTGAGTGAGAATAGGGCCTCCAGCTGTAGTGTGGCACCATGACCTCAAATCGGTTTTGGGAGAGTTTGAAACTTAGAGCTGGCTGCTGTGGAAATGTTGAGCAGAATAAAACCCAGTCCTGGGTGAAATCTGGGCTCAGGAGAAAGAAGAAAGGCTGAGCTGGCAGCGTGCACTCGGCCTGCAACCAGTGTGACCCCAGCCCGCTCCTGGCTTGTCCTGTGCCAGCCTACTTGAACATCCCTAAGAAGAGTAGTATTGTAGCAGAGTCAGCCACCAGGGGAGCTACCGCAGAAAACAAAGCAGCTACAGACAACACCACCTCCAAACACAGAAATCAGAGACACTGAGCCTGGCTGCTTCCCCTAACTCTCCTCCAAAGCCCCACCCCTCAACCCCCAACTCCACATAGTGTCTGCTCTATAGCCAGTTGGGGAAAAAAAGGCAAACAAACTGGCTCTCTTTCCAACAAAGCCTGCACCTGCGGAAACTGGCAGAAGAGCTCAGGAAAACTTCAAAACAGGCATAGCAGCTTTTCCCTGCACTGATCTCAGAGGTATAGCATATCATCGCCCATTACATATTCCAAAAAAGGAGGCATATCGAGAACAAAGCAACTGGATCAAAAAAAGAAGGGAAGCCCACCTTACAGAAAATCTCCCAGAGATAGTTCAAATAACCAAGAAAAAAAATATATTGGAAGGTGTTACAGCAATATTAACTGGGAAGAGAAAGGAAGGAAGGACCTCTCTATACCTGCCATGGAAAAAGCCCTCATGCCCAGAAAAAGAAACACATCAAACGCAATGAGTACCTTAGGATTCAAAGCTGCTCAGAAAGAAAATGAAAATCTCCAGAAAAGGAACTAATAGATCTGTAAATATATGATCTAAGTGACACAGAATAAAAGGCTGTAGTCCTTAAGACATTCAGAAAGCAGAGAGAATGTTGGCAAAGTACCCAGACACAGAAAAATGATCTCAGGAAGGAAATCTGTGAACAGAAGGAACATTTTAACAAAGAAATTGAAAGTATAAAAAAAGAATCAAATAAATATTCAATAGATACAAAGCAATAAAAGGACTGAGAAATGAATTAACTTCCATAGGAAACTGGGTCAAACCAGATGGAGTAAAGAATTAGTGATATCGAAGATCAGAGCATGGGAACAACACAGAAAGAAGAAGATAGGGACTTCAGAGTCAAAAGAACTGAAAGAACTCTACAAGAACTATCTGACTCCTTTAGAAAGAAAACATGAGAATAAAGGGAATAGCAGAAAGTGCAGAACAGAACTCTACAGAGAGCATACTCAAACAAATAGTAGACAAGAACATTCCAAACCTATAGAAAAATCTGGAAACCCAAATTCAAGAAAATGGGTCCCCTAGCTATTTGGACCCCAGCAGATCTTCTCCAAGGCACATTATACTGAAGATGTCTAAAATCAAAGACAAAGAGAGAATTCTCAAGATAGCCAAGGAAAAAAATCCATAACCTTTAAAGTAAAGCTCATCAGGCTATCATCAGACTTTTCAGTAGAATCTCTACAAGTCAGGAGGCATTGAAATCAAATATTCAAAATGTTAAAAGAGAGATATTTCCAGCTATTAATAATTTATCCAGCAAAATTATCCTTTAGACATGAAGGAACAATAAAGACCTTTTCAGACATACAAAAGCTGAGGGAATTCCCTGCATGAGGCTGGCATATCATGAAGGAGACTATTTGACTTGAAACAAAACAAAAAATAAAAAAATAAATGGGGAAGAGTTGGGACAATAAAAAAGAAATAAAAAAGGGAGGAAGTAATGGATATAGGAAACCCTCATATGTCAAACATCACCCTAAATGTAAATGAACTCAACTCACCAATAAAAAGGCATAGAGTAGCAGATTGGAATAAAAAACAAAACTCATCCATAAGTTGTCTCCAGGAGACACACTTCAGCCATAAGAACAAACACTCAGAGTGAAAGGACGAAAAATAATATTCCAAGCAAATGGCATCCAGAGAAAAGCAGGAGTTGCCATACTGATATCTGACAAAACAGACTTCAGGATAAAAAAGGTAACAAGAGACAAAGATGGACACTTCATAGTGATAAAAGGGACAATACAACAGCAAGAAGACTGACACTCATTAATATATATATGCCTCCAATCAGGAAGCACCAAAATTTACAAAGCAACTACTAATAGAACTGAAAGAAGAAACTGACAGAAATACAATTATAATAGAGGACCTAAACACTCCCTTAATAGCCATGGACAGATCATCCAAATAGAAAATAAATAAAGAAACATTAGCTTTAAATGATACATTATAGCAATTGGACATAATTGAAATTTATAGGACACTTCATCCGACAACACAAGAATGTACGTTCTTTTCTAGTGCACATAGAACATTCTCAAGGACCATATGCTGGGACACAAAACTAGCCTCAGCAAATTCAAGAAGATTTCCATCATACCAAGTGTATTCTCAGATCACAAAGCTTTGAAATTGGAGATCAACTGCAAATAGAAAGCAAAAATAAAATCACGTATACATGGAGATGAGACAACATGTTATTTAAAAAATGACTAGATCAAAGAAGAAATAAAAGAGATTAAAACACATAGAATCTAATTACAATGAAAATACAACATATCAAAATTATTGGGATGCAGCGAAAACAGTAATTGAGGGAAATTTATATCATTATAGACCTATCTTAAGAAACAAGAAAAATCACAAGTAAATATCCTGACATCCCATCTTAAAGAACCAGATAAAGAAGAAGAGAAATAACCTAAAGTCACCAGAAGGAAAGAAATAATAAAAATTACAGTAGAGTTACACAAAATTGAGAACAGAACAACAATAGGAAAATTTAATGAAACGAAGAGCTGGTTCTTTGAAAATAAAATTCACAAAAGCCTGGCTAGACTAACCAAAGAATGAAAAGAAAGGACACAAATAACCAAAATTAGAAATAAAAGGGGGGATATTATGACTGATGCCACAGAAATACAAAGGATCATAAGAAAATATTATGAAGGGCTTTATGCCACCAAATTGAACAACCTAGAAGAAATGGACAAGTTTCCAGAAACACGTAGTCTACCTAGACTGAACCAAGAAGAACTGGATAATCTAAATAGATGAATCAATAGTAAAGAAATTGAAACAATCATCCAAAACCTCCCCAAAGGCAAAAGCCCCGGACCAGATGGTCTCACCGAGTTTTACCAAGCATTCAAAGAAAAATTAATGCCTATCCTCCTCAGACTCTTCCAAAAAATTGAAGATGAGGCAGTACTTCCCAATGCATTCTATAAGACCAACATTATTACCCTAATACCAAAACCTGGTAAGGATAACACAAAAAAAGAAAACTATAGACCAATATGTCTGATGAACACAGATGTAAAAATCCTAAACAAAATATTAGCAAATAGAATACAACAATGCATCAAAAAAAAATATACACAAAAATCATGTGGGACCCATCCCAGGAGCACAAGGCTGGTTCAACACACACAAATCAATCAATGTGATACATCACATAAACAAACTAAAAGATAAAAACCATATAATCAAATCAATTGATGCAGAAAAATCATTTGACAAGATACAACATCCATTGATGATCAAAACATTGAATAAAATGGGTATAAAAGGAAAGTATCTCAACCTAATAAAGACCATATATGACAAACCCTCAATGAATATCATACTGAATGGGGAAAAGCTGAAGCCCATTCCCCTAAAATCAGGAACAGACAGGGATGCCCCCTGTCACCACTGCTATTCAATATAGCACTGGAAGTTCTAGCCAGAGCAATCAGGCAAGAGAAAGCAATAAAATGCATCCAAACTGAGAAAGAAGAAGTCAAACTGTCACTATTTGCAGATGACATGATCCTTTATATAGAAAATTCCAAAGACTCTAACAGAAAACCATTAGAAATAATAAATGAATACAGTAAAGTTGCAGGATATAAAATTAATGTACAAAAATCAATTGCATTTCTATATATAAACAATGAAACTTTCAGAAAAAGGAATGAGAGAATCAATTACCTTTTGCAATTGCAACAAAAAGAATAAAATACCTGGGTATTAACTTAACAAAGAAAGTGAAGGACTTATAAACTGAAAACTATTAGACACTATTAAAAGAAATTGAAGAAGATACAAAGAAATGGAAAGATATTCCATGTTCATAGATTGGAAGACTCGACATTGTTAAAATGGCCATGTTATCCAAAACAATATACAGATTTAATGCAATTCCCATCAAAATCCCACAAATATTTTTTCATGAAATAGATAAAAAAAATTATCAGATTTGTATGGAACCACAAAAGACCTCATATAGTCAAAGCAATCTTCCATAAAAAGAATAAGGCTATAAGTATCATGCTTCCCAATTTCAATTTATATAATACTACAAAGCATCAATAATCAGAACAGCTTGGTATTGGCAGAAAAACAGACACACCAACCAATGGAAGAGAACTGAAAACCCAGAAACAAATCCACAAATAAACAGACAAATAATTTTTGACAAAGGAGCAAAAACTATACAATGGGGAAAAGAAAGCCTCTTTAGTAGATGGTGCTGGGAAAATTGGAAAACATAAGCAAAAGAATGAATCTGATCTGAAATATCACCATATACTAAAATTACTTCAAAATGGATTAAAGACCTCCACATAGGACCCAAAACAATAAACTGTATAGAAGAAAACATTGGTACTAAACTTAGACCTTGGGCTCAGGAAGGATTTCATGAACCTGGGAGTTTATCAAAGGTTATGCACAGCAAAAGAAACCATCAACAAAGCAAAGAGATAGTCAACCGAATGGGAGAAAACAACGCATCTTATAAGGGAGTAATATCTAAAATATATAAAGAACTAGTATGAGTCAACGACAAAAAAACAAGCAATCCAATTAAAAAGTGGGCAGAGGACCTGAACAAATACTTCACCCATGAAGACACATAAATGGCCAGCAGACATATGAAAAAATGCTCATCCTCATTAGCTATCAGGGAAATGCAAATCAAAACCACAATGAGATACCACCTCACACCTGTTAGAATGGCTGTTACCAACAAGACAAGGAATAACAAGTGGTGGAGAGGATGTGGAGAGAAAAGAACTTTTGCCCACTGCTAGTGGGAATGTAAATTGTTACAACCGCTATCAAGGACAGTGTGAAGGTTCCTCAGAAGATTTGGAATGGAGTTACCATATCATCCAACAATCCTCCTTCTGGGTATATACCTAAAAAATTTAAAAACCTTAGTCTGCAAAGATTTATGTACCCCAATGTTAATCACAACGCTGTTAATGGTGGCCAAGTCATGGGAACAACCAAAGTGCCCTTCTATAGATGAGGATAAAGAAGCTGTGGTATATATACACAATGGGATATTACTCAGCTATAAGAAAAGATAAAATACTGCCATTTGCAACAAAATGGATAGACCTAGAGATCAGCATGCTAAGTGAAATAAGCCAGACAGAAAAAAACCAAGAACCATATGACTTCACTCATATGTGGAATATAAAACTGAAAGCAACAAAGAAACAAAGACTCATGGACATAGTCAATAGTTTAGTGATTACCTAAGGGTAAGGGGGAAGAGGGTGGGCATTGGGGGAGGGAGACTCACATATATGGCGATGGAAAGAGAACTGACTGTAGGTGGTGAACACATAATGCAGCACATAGACGATGCACTGTAGAATTGTAAACCTGAAACCTATGTAGCTTTTGCTAACTAATGTGACTCCAATAAATTTAACAATAAAAATATCTTCAAAAAAGTAAGTGAATAAAATACTAAAGAAGAAACAAAATTGTTATAACTAAAACAATTGAACATTTTATCTATCATTTACTGCAGAGGAATTACCAAACTTACACACATAGGCTTACTATTTTAGAAACCTCAATGAATCAATAAAGAAAACTCTTGAAAAATTCAAAATTCAACATAAATGTAATTCTTAAAACTTTTGGAGGAGGGAGGAGTCAGTTATATGGTGATGGAAGGAGACTGACTCCTGGTGGTGAATAAACAGTGCACACATAGATGATGTATTATAAAATTGTATATCTGAAACCTATATAATTTTACTAACCAATGTTACTTGAATAAATTTAATTTCACTTTAAGATGTCAAATTTCCTAGACATTTTTTCAAAAAAGAAAAAAAATAAAAGGGCTTTACAATACCTGATTTCCATGAAGGTCCAAAACATCTAAGCTTTTTAGATTCTCCAGATTTGAGATTTTCTTGATTCTGGAAATCAGAATACGTAGAGAAATGTGGATGTATCACATCTATTATAAATCAAAATATGGTAAAGCAAAGCATAATTCATTTTAATTGTAGATATGTATAAATACATAGGGAGGGATACCTAACCCTCAGGCCAATACTGTTATAGCCTGTTAGGAACCAGGCCACAGGCAGGAGGTGAGTGGTGGGCGAGCAAGCGAGGCTTCACCTGTATTTACAGCCACACCCTCCCCATCGCTCACATTACCACCTGAGCTCCACTTCCTGACAGATCACATGTGGCACTAGAGTCTCATAGGAGCACAAACACTACTGTGATCTGCATGTGAGAGCGATCTAGGTTGCACACTCCTTATGAGAATCTAATGCCTGATGACCTGAGGTGGAGCTGAGGCAGTAATGCTAGCACTGGGGAGGGATGCAAATATAGATTAACATCAGCAGAGAGGTTTGACTGCATAAAGACCATAATAAATCAATTGCTTGCAGACTCATATCAAAACCCTATCAATGAGTGGCAAATGCAAATTAAGCTGTATCTGGTGGCAAGCTTTATAATGGCAAGTGAGTTGTATAATTATTTCATTATATATTACAATGTAATAAAAATAATAATAGAAATAAAGTGCATAATAAATGTAATGCACTTGAGTCATCCCAAACCATCCCCCTCCACCCTCCCCCTGATCTGTGGAAAAATTGTCTTCCACAAAACCAGTCCCTGGTGCCAAAAAGGTTGGGGGCTACTGGTATAGAGATTATATATAATTATATATGTTAAATAAAAATGTATTTCCCAGTAATTTAATTATATTGTTAAAGATACAGTCCCAGTGGGAAATGTCCTGCCATTTTAAAAGTCCTATCTTTAGAAAAGAGAAATTCTACTTCAAAGAGTCTTAGACAAGGCATTATTCAAGGAAGGTTCTTTCACCTTAGAATATGATCTGAACTCCTTACTTCACTTCTCAAAGCCCTAACCATCCAGCTGCTGACTCTTCCTCCAGCCTCATCTCCCACCACGGCTCAGGCTCACTCTCTCTCACTCTGCTCCAGCCATAGGGGATTTCTCTCTCTCTACCCTCACAAATTCATTTCTGCTTGGGATGTTTACCCTTGCTTTTGCTTCTTCCTTAATATTCTTCCCTCAGGACTTCATATGGTTCACATCTTCACATTATTTAGGTCTCAGCTCAAATCTCTTGTCAGAATGGCCCTTCCAGGTGACCCTATTAAATAGCTCTCCTTTTCTGTCCCCATTACTCTTTCTTTCCCCTACATTAATTGAGTTCAGTGAGTTTATCCTTGCCTAAAATTATATTATTCATATGTTTACTTTTTTATGCTCTCCTACCTCAACCAAAATGTGAGCTTCAAGAAGGCAGAAACTTTGACATGTTCTCTACTCTATCCCTAGCACTCACAACAGTGCCTGTCATGGAGGAGGCACATAGTAAGTATTTGTTCAATGAACAAATGAATGAATATACTAACTAAATGGATGATTTTATGTACAAGGGCATTCATAACAGGATTATTTATTATAGACACAAATTGAATACTACCTATATGCTTTCTACTGGACTTGCTCAGTTTGTGAATTTATTTGGAATTTCTGACTTGTCATCTTGTGAAAAATGGAAACATTGCTAAACTAAAAACATAGACTTTTATCTCTAAAATATCCCCTCACATATCCTCTAATGCCTAGGGCCTACACACTGTCTCCCTCATTGCTACCTTCTATGGCTACCTTACCTGTTCAACTGCGTCCAACTGGAGTCTTCTAATGAAACAAAACAAGAACCATTTCCCTTTTACTGTTCTCCTGCCTGTATATCCTACTTTCTCTTACTACCATTATTTAGTAAAGGGGAATGAGCAATGACAAAGGAAGGATAAAAATTAAGTTCATGCAATCCATCTTTATCATTATCTTCCTTTCACTATTTTTTTTGTCACTGTTTACTGCCTCAAAGAATGATTTCTAGCTTCCCAAATGTTTCCAGAACCTATATCAACCCTTGAAACTTCATACATGCTGATCACCATGTTAACATAATGCAAACTTAAACTTCATGAACTTCTATCTCCATTT
Source organism: Lyroderma lyra (assembly GCA_004026885.1). Lineage (NCBI taxonomy): Eukaryota > Metazoa > Chordata > Mammalia > Chiroptera > Megadermatidae > Lyroderma > Lyroderma lyra. Next base: position 74,152 of record PVJL010003076.1, read on the forward strand.
GACCTCAGCCATCTTCCATAATCACCAAAACCAGAATTATACCACCACAACCAATTCGATAGTTCGATTTATAAAAATACTTATTATACACCCTATATACCATCACAGCGTGATTGTAGTTCTTCCTTAACACACGCACATGCACACCACATTCTCTTATAACCACAACCTCCTCATCAGTCTCCTCTCTCACTCCATCACACTGGCAGAAATCTGCTTATTTTCTAGAAAGCACCCAAACTCCCTAAACACCCCTAAGTCACATCATCCAAACTATTAATATCCTTCTGGACCCATTGAAATCCTTCATTAGCCTTCATCCAGAGTTAGGCCTGTAATACTATCCTATTTAACACTTAAATCCCTAATAATAATGGCCAATATTAATAATAATAAAAAATAACAGCAGATAAACCAGATGGGAAAACAGATAAAACTTTCAACAAAATTATTCCTCTGCCTGCTTTGCTCTTAAAATACCTAGAACAGTTGGAAAAAGTTACAGCACCCTAATAATATGGCTTAGGACAGAGTGATGCTTTCTAACAGCAATCTGACTGCATAACTATTAGAAAAGCCTTTTATTCAAATATTTTAAACCTTTAGCTCACATGCTCTAAAACAATGGTTCTCAAATTTCTGTGTGTATCAGAGTCATCTGGAGGGCTTGCTAAAATATAGATTGCTGAGCCCCACCTCCAGAGTATCTGGGATAGGGTCCAAAAATTTGCATCTCTAACAAGTTCTTGGGTGACATGGATGCTACTGGTTCAGAATCACATTTTGAGAAGTAATGCTCTAAAACATAAACCTTCTTCTTATTAAATTTTAATTCCCTCTCATATGAGCTTTTTGAGGGTGAACTCACCTACTTATTAGAAAATACTAAAGCCTGTTCTAAGGAAATAACCAGAGATGTAAAGATTTGTGGACAAGGATATTCATCACAGCATTATCATAGCAAAAAAAGTATACAATTTAAATGTCCAACAAAAGGGAAATATTAAATACACACACACACACACACACACACACACATATATACCCATATAGATTATACAGCTCTTAAAAATTATATTTTCAAAGAGCATTTAATGACATGGGAAAACATAGATAAAATATAAATATTCTAGTGAAAAAGTGTAGTATAAAAACAATTTTATAAAATGGTGGTATGTAAATATAGAAGAAGGGGTGCTACTCAGTGTTGATAATTAAACCTTGGAAAGAAAGAAAACGGATGACTGCATGTCTTTTCAATGTCACATCAGAACACTGTCAACATGGAGTTCCCTGATGGTGTAGTGGCTTAAGGCTTCGGTGCTGGCGCTGTCAGCGCTGCGGCCTGGGTTCGATCCCCAGTCAGGGAACTACCCACATAACAAAAAAGCAAAAAACAAAAAAACAAAACAAAAAGAAGAACACTGTCAACAAGCTCACCTAAGAGTTATCTATTTACTACTGTTTAGAACCCAAACTCTGTAAAATTATATACTAACTTACAGAAAACTGATAAGATATAATAGATTGCTGACAGGTAAGAATGTAATTTATTTCTGTTTAATAGGAAAGATGACCCAGAGGGTTATGATTCTATTGCTTTGTAGGACATTAACCTGTTTTACAACTTAATCTTATTCCATCATTCTTTCTTTTTCATTGACTATATAGGTTTCTCTTATTCTCCTTTGAACTAGCTTTTTTGTCATCCTACTGGTTCCTACATTATTGAGTTTATTAAAATATTGACCTGTAAATACTGTTTGTCTGGGAATTATTATTCTTAACATTTTAGAAATTATAAACAAGGAATCAAGATTGTCTCAGCACAAATTCTCTGATTTGGAGGATCAATGTAATCTGTTTTTGCATTGATCAGAAACTCTGGGCACTTCTGAGGCTCTTCAATCATAGAAACCTAAATGTGCAGTATGCCACAACTCCACCAGGGACTCACATGCTCTTAAGCTATCCAGTGTAACAGTTATCTGTTTTATTTCAAGCATCCTCTTAGCTTTGACCCATGGTGGCTTTATGACTCTCACTTCAGATTCTGATTGCCCAGGTGAATAGAAAGAAAAATAGGCAAGTCTCTCAGTCAATTAAACCTAAGACCAACTAAACATCTTCTTGTCTTGCTTTCATGATTGCCTTTGCCATAAATTCTCTCCCCATCCCCAGGACTTGAAATGACATAAAAATAGATATAATTTTAAAGAATTCAGAGGCAGATGAAGGTATCAGTTGACAGAGGAGACCATGGTCAGATCAGGTATTTATGTGAGGATTTGCAGAATCCTATTCAGTTCCCAAATAGTTAAAAATTTTTACATTAACACCAATGTGACCTCAAAATTTTTTTTAAAAGAAGTTCTCCCATTAAACAAAACTGAAACTAAAAAAAGATAAGGCTCACCTATCACTTCAGAAGCTACAGGCCGCTAGAGATATATCACAGCCTGTCTCTGCAGGCCACACTTTGTTACTGGTAACAGGATAAAGACCCTACCATAGGATCTATTTGAAGGTTAGGCTTTTCAGGTATCAGACACAAATCCTTAAGTGGGAAACCTCAAGCAATAAAAATAAAAATAAAATAGGAATATGGAATCCCAGGGTCTGGTAGAAAGTTTTGTATATAGTCCTAGGTGATCAGAGGAAAATGCAGAGACATCCTATTCATTGGCCTGTGACCATGAAGGCACAGAAGATCTTACAAGGATAAACAGGGAATCTAGAAAACAGAAGAGTTAGATGGCAGGAACTTCAATAGCAAAGTGGTACAAAGAGGTTGGGAGTTCTTCAGCAGCAACGTAAACTTCACATACAGGACCTGAACAGGATTTTTATAGCTGTTGAGCGGAACTCTTTGTTGCAGCTGCTTGAACTGAGAGGCATATGGTTGCCTTGGATTTTCATCTATGGGTCCATTGCCTCAGACTAAAAGCCCGTGCAGTGCTTTACAATGTGGGAGGGAGAATACCGTCTGGACTTGAGCAGCAGGGAGAACAAGTCACCCAAGACCACCATGAGGACACAGGGTAGTACATGTGCTCCTTTCTTCTCCAGCAGTCCTCAGTCAGGTTTGTCTAGTGGTCACTAAAATACTGCCTCAGGACAGATTTGCATCTTCAAGACTCACAGGCCCCTTGCCATGACAAAGTCAGCTGGCTGAAAGGCATTAGGCTTATGTTTTAGGAACCAGATTTGCATTGTACTGATATGTCAGAAATAGGCAATTTGAGAGAATGTGGAAAGTTGTCTTCTGATTCATTTTCGTTCAAAAACACTAACTCTTCTAGAACTGAATAACAGCTATTTTCTTTATGGGAAAAAATAAAGTAAAATGTGACCAAAAGCAAACAAACAAACAAAAAGGTGGAGGAGTAGAAAGAGGAAGATGAGATTGCATTAAATTGCTTTTTTACTTAACCATGGTAATGATATAGAGAAGGGCATGAGGCCCCTTAGAATTGGAGAAGCAAAGAGACCTTTAAAAAGGTCAGAAGGTCCAATAGACTGGTGTCTTTGAGGCATAAACTACTTTTAAAAAAACGTAAAAGGTCATTCCTGAGAAGCCAAAGAAGTTAAAAAGTAGAAACAGGAAAAGAGGGTAGAGAGATGATTTAAAATGTTAGGAAACAAGAGCAGCTCTTAGATAATATGTTTAAAACTAGAAAAGAAGATTTAAAATACCACTGGAAAATACCTCAATCAGGGACTAAAGGGAGGGCATAAAGGCAACAGTACTAAAGAATAAATGGAAGTTAGGAAAAGGAATCAATAACTCCAAGGATCAGAAACTACTCAAGTAGCCTCTAGGAGAGAGAACAGGAAGCACATAGAAGAAAATGCCTTAAGGTATAAAAAGTTTACTCCTCACTTTACTCAGTGAACTGCTCTGGTGGCATGTTGCTACTGTGCATGGCCAACGTTGCAAAAGTGAATTTACATCTCCACTTCCCTATCTGTAAAACGAGAGAGCTGATCTCTGAGGTCACTTCAAGCTCTGATACTCTATGATCGCATAATTCCCCCAAATTCCCTCATGTTTAGTTTTAGCACTTGAACCAATAGTAGGTGATAGACTACACTGATGGGAACTTTCAAGAAATCACAGAGAGGGAGCTCCCTGATGGTGTAGTGGCTTAGGGCTTCGGCGTTGGCGCTGTCAGTGCTGCGGCCTGGGTTCGATCCCCAGTCAGGGAGCTACCCACATACCAAAAAGCAAAAAAAAAAAAAAAAAAAAAAAAAAAAAAAAAAAAAAAAAAAAAAAAAAAAAAAAAAAAAAATCACAGAGAACATATAAGAGCCTAGAACTCTTGGGTATGATCTTGGAGAAAGTGTCTTATAATACTGCTAGCTAATGAGAATAAAGAAGTAATTCGAGATCCATGCTGTGTGTATTGGGATGGGGGGTGGAGACAGGTGGAGGTTAACAAGCTTGGGTATAATGCCGTATCTTAAATGACATCATTTGATAATACAAAAATCATTTTTGGATTTTTCAAAACAGCCCTTCTTTCTAGACACTGTAAAAGCTACCCAGTGAAGTAGAATAGAGAGAAAAGTCATAAACAAATCTCAAGGAAATTAGTCAGGAATTGTGTAGCTGCACTACACAATAGGGCCTTATGAAAAGAACTGGGGACATTCATGTAGGATGTAGTCTTAAATACATACTGAAAACACTAGCTGAACAAGAATCAATAAATAATTTGACAATCACAAAGTATCAAATATGTCTACCCTCAATCAAGCACTAAGAATCACTAGTGAAATGTATATGCCTAACATGAATATACATGCTTAAAATACAGCCTTTGAAAACATAAAAGCCAAAGTCTGCTATTTCTTTTCATACACAATATGGCACTAGAAAGCAATGAAAATAAAATACACACTCAATAAATGTTATTTGGTTTGACTAATTGTCAGACTGAATGTCATAAAACAAATTATGATGAACTTTTAATACATTCAAATAATCTTTAAATATTTAGTCTATTAGGTTCTTAACTATTTTTCAATTTTGAGTTGCCATCTAAACACCACAGGACTCAACAATGAGTCCTAAATATAATAAACAAAAACTGTTCTACAAAGATTACCTGTTTTTCCCCAACAGAAGGACACGGAGGGACCTCAGAGTAGAAAGCCCACTAATTTCTTCAATCTGGTTATCATATAAATCCAAGAATATTAGCCTCTGTAGATTAGAAATATTTTGGATTCGAGTTATAAAATTGTGCTGAAAGTTCAACAAACGAAGGTGCTCTTCCCCATCGATGATAGGACATACAGTCAGCTTTTGCCTAAAAAACATTTTAAAAAGTTAATAAGGTTCTGATTTGGCAGCTTGACTCCCCTTACAAATATTATTAATAGTATAGCTGGGTACCCATGTTGTGAGGAGAAAAAGATAAACAAAACCACTTCCTGCCTCCATGAACTAAGCATTCCAGATCTAATTGGAAATCATTCATATACTTCGACAAGGATCATTATTAAAAGGAAGTTTAAGTTCTTATTATATTTAAAAAAACTCCAATACAAAATATTTCACATAAAATTGACAACATCAGAAAACACTCAATGTAATTGTCTTCTGCAATAGCGGTTGAAATTATTCAAAGAACCATGTCACTTAACCAGAGAAATGCCTTTGTCATCAATCCACCAAAATGAAGACTACCCAGATAACTAAGTCATCAGAAAAACAAAAAATACAAAAGGGTCTCTCACAGAATTGTAGACTCTTGATCTGCATAATATCTTAGGAAAAGCAAGAAATTCAGCCATCATTTTGAAAAAAACAATTGCATCCTAAAATTCATTAATGATAAGGTTGTCCTCGTTGAACATTTCTGTAAAAGCTTAGATTTTAAGAATACATTACATGCTTAACATTAACTTTGCAGAATATTTAGAATGCTATAGGGTGGGATGAAACCTTAACAATATATGCCTTTAGCTATTTTTAAAACAGTAAACCTTTATTATGCAAAAAGTGATAATGTATTACATGTGAAGTAAATAAGTGCAGGACCCTTTATGAATTCTAGTAGTGTAATAAAATGACCAGATAGAAACAATTCCACTCTGAGATTTCTAACAGAGTCTTCAAGGAAAATGTAGTTCTATTGATCAGAGGGTGAACAACTCTAATAGGAAGGTTAATTAGAAAAATTTCCTTTCAGTAAAAATCAAGTTAATGTAACCTTTAAAGTGAATGAATCAGGGTGCTATAAGCGTAAGTGAAACTGTGAAAGTGATCGGGATCCCCCTCGTAAAGCAGAAAACAAAACTGAATGTTAATGGTTGACAAAGATATGATGTTTAAAAATATAGACTCTAAAGAAATTGTTTTAAAATAGAAGAAAAGTAAAAAATATTAGGTAATAGTTTATTTTAATGTGTGCTTAGTATTTAGAATTTATTTCATGCATTCAATTACCTCATTTGTTACTTCTGTTTTACAAATTATAAATTAATAAATTTTAGTTTAAAATATGCATCTTTTGTGCATCAGCTTAGCAAAAAACTGAAGTTGTGTCATTTTTCCTGCTCTAGTCTTCCCGTTTCTCATAGTGAAACTTACTGATACCTCCATCTTTTAGTTCATCCAATTCTTGAATCAGTCATCACTAAGATAGGAAATAAAAACCAAACCTCTGACCCATCTGTTACATAAGCAGCTGCAACTTGAAAGAAAGTCACTTTCTCAGATTCCAAACCCAGTGACTAAGTCCCAACTCCAAGGCTCACTTGCATACCACTTTACCCCATCAGTCCCTTAATTATACAGCAAAATAAGGAAGTATACATACACTGGGTTATTACCCAGTGCTCTTCAGGAGGTTTTGTTTGCCCACAAAATCCCTGAGTTGCTACCCCTCCTAGCCCAATACTGAGGTATTTATTAGACTATGGTTTTTGCCTCTGTATTTCCTACTTGCTGCTGGCAGGCTGCCTTCCTGGAACTCCAGGCCTACCCTAACTCCCAGAACAGCCAGAGTGTAGTTCTTCCAAGAATTTCTTCTCAGGGCTAGATTCTACTCTTGACCCCCCAAACTCTTGGCAAAGAAACTGCACAGCATGGCAGATCTCCCTTTGAAAATCATTGCTGTTGCCCATTGACTCCCAAATAATGATCTCTGAGAGCCTTGCTGCTGGTTGAACTTTTGTGACTGCACATCCTGTTACTGACCAAATTATGACTAATCTTACAGCATCTTTGTGATCATGCCATTTCACAACCAGCCTTTAAAGCTGAGTTATTCCCTTGGTCCTGACTTTTCAGGTAAAAGTGTCTCCACCTGGTCAAAGTTTGCTTCTTCACCCCAGAGCCCCATGTGCCAAGGATCATCTACACAACTGCCTGAGTCACCCCAAGGTGCAACGCAAGTGCCTAACTTGTTATGTCACAATGTTACTGGCTCCTTCTAGTCTCAAGTAAGGTGAAATCGAAGGGCTGAGGTACTTACTACTCTTGGCTGGACTTATAAAGACTAAAATAAAAATTACCAGAAAATCCTTCAAATCATTAAAATGACATTGTGAAAGTTATAAATATTAGATAGTATTAAAATTTCAAACAATACTGCAAAGATGTCATGAGTTATTGCTCTCCTTATTTTGCCTACAAAACATGTTACACCCTCCAGAGAGTGTTCTCCCACCCAACTATAAACACAAATGATTCAATGACAATTTACTGTAAGGTATAAACTGCTAAGTTAAGAAGTTGGCTTAACAATTTGCTGTTAGATACACACTGCTGAGCTAAAGGTATGCACAGCAGAAATGGTTTCTCTACTGGTTATGGCACTATGGTAGAGTTGAGATCGCTCATCTACCACTCTATTGTAGCTACCTTCCTGAATTTAAAGATGGGAATCAAGTCCTAAATATACATTTATTCAAAATTTTTTACTGAGAGCTTATTTTGTCCCAGGCCCTATTCTAGGTGCTGGGGATACAGGATTGAACCAAATTCCCAGCGTCTGTGCAGCTTATAGTCTAGTAGTAGGAGACAAATAATAAACTTGGCAAGTAAAATATTTAATATATTAGAGGGTGATAAGTGCTAAGAGAAGAGGGCTGGGGACTGTCAGGGTGGAAGGGGTTGCAACTTTGGAGAGGGTGGCCAGGTAAGGTCATCCCTGAGGCAACAACATTTGAGTAAAAAGCTGAAGCAGGTAAAGGACTGAGACTACCGATATTCCATGTAGAAGGAACCGCAAGTATAAAAACCCTACAGGTAAGCATGCTTGGTAGATTCAAGGAGGCAGAATGAGTGAAAGAGAGATTAGGAGGAGCTGAGGCCAGTGAGGTAATAGGGAATTCACCTGGACAGGGCCCAGAAGTCTGTGTGCGGACTATGTTGTCAAGTTTTTTCTATTGTAACATCCATTTTCATCATTGTCGTGTTTTACAATTACTTGGTATTCTTTTAGAATATAGCCAAGCTCTTTTATATTATATTGATCTAAAATTCCTCCCCATACCTCTGGAAGGATAAATAAAAAATTGGTAACAGTGACCATACTTAGGTAGGAAAACTGGAAAGCTGGAGAGCAGGAGGGAAAGAGACTTTTGTACCTTTCAAATCCTGTACCATGTCTATATATTATTGAGTCAAAAAAGTAAAATAAAATAAAATAAATTGTCCTCACCTTTCCAGGGTCAACCTGTCTGAGTAAAGAATTTTCTCTTCAGAAGAACGTTGAAGAATGGGAAATGATGGCATTGATGAGCTCACCAAATTAATATGATCACCTATTAAAAATGATACACAAATTACTCAAGAAAAACCTTTAAAATCTTAAAACTAAAGTCACCTTATATTTCAAAAACTTTGGCACTTACAAATACCCTTTCTAGAAAATATAGTTTCCATAGTTCTCCATATTTGAAATTAATTACTAAATTTGAGTTTGTTTTTTTCCTCCTCAAATCTAAACTACGTGTCCTGTGTGTGCCAAATAGTTTGTCTCGTGCCTGATGGATTGCTTGAAAGTACAGAACTACTCTAGTGCTATCTTTATCCCTTTATCATGGTGACTCTTAGTACTAAATTTTAACTCTCTTTTATGATAGTCCCTCATTACCAGATACATTTGGGCCAGCACTATGACAGCCCTGCCGGATTCTGGACTTTGAAGTTGTCTGAATGGAAGAATCTCCAAATGCTGATAAGGAGCTCATGGCAGTTTTCATTTCCGGCCCACATAGTTCTGTCACGTTTGTTGTGGATGAGATGCATGATGATTTACTACGAGGCGAAGGGCTTATTACTCTTCCATCTCCTTCAAAATATCAAAAAGTTTATCACAAAGCTACACAATACATGAATTTGCTACAGGAAATAGAGAGAAAGTAGTTTTGGATAGCAAACATAAAAACTTCACATCATCACCTTTTTTTGTATGCTCAGCTACTACTCATAGAGAATACTGCAGAACCAAAGTGGATGTCAATAAATTTTATATACTTATACTGAAAGTCCACAGAGTACTTGACATCCCCATTAAGTTTATAAGCTATTGGCTAGATGTTATCCCTGCTATTAGGTATCTTTCATTCTACTAAGCAAACACATAATGAAATTAACAAACTATATAGAAGAATGTGCAAAAAAATGCAGAATAAAAAAATACCTAATAACATATTCACACATAAATGTGTCTGGTTATTTTTCACTTAAAGAAGATGGTTACGGATGAGTTTTAGGGGAAGTGTATATGAAGATACATTCTAAAAACCTAGAAGAATAGAATGGTCAAGAAGAGATGCTGGGAAATTTCAGAAATGAGGTAAGAGTTGAATAATGGCTTAAAGGTAATAGTTTGAACACCAGAGAAATTCTACTGTACTTTTTTGTATAAAAAGAAAATTTCCTGAAAGCAGTAATTGATGTTGAAGGAGTAATGAGCAGCAAAATAGAACCTAAGGGCACTACAAAATTCTGATGCTTAAGCTGACCAATAAGGAGAAAAAATGAAACCAAATCTAGGAAGTTAACATACTCTTTGGGAGGCCACCAGATAATAAGATGACAACTTAAAATCAAGTTCCATATAGATCACATTAAAGAGCTAGGAATCAATGATATTTGCTAGCTTCTCCAGGTATGCAAAGTATAAACCAAAGTATCACATACCTAACTTCTTGAAAAAATAATCAGTGCTCACACCCCACTTTTCTCAATATAATGAAATATCAAGATAACTAATAATGATGTTCTAGAATATAAGCATTCAGAATTGACATCATAAGCAAACATCATTCAGTACACTAATCTGGAAATCAAAATAAACAAACAAAAACTAGTCTAAGAATTAACTGATTAAGGATCGACTGGTCAGCTAAAGATGATAAAAGAAAAACTCCAGACAATAGACAACCTTGATTTCTGTTGTTAGTATTAGAGTTAGGTTTTGAAAATTCTTTTGTAAAGACTTCAATCCTCAAGTTAAGAGGCAGATTTAAACTTTGTAAGATTTTGTATGCAGGGATAGTAATGAACAGTAAATTTTACTTACACTCAATGAATAAAGGAATTTTTATCTTCACACTTTTCAGCTCCTACTAATATACAGAGGTCATAATCACTATCCACATGATGAGCTTACTATTATAATCAGTGTGATATATGAGGGCTGTCTGGAAAGTATCCAGCCATGTAACAAGAAAAATATAAGCCTTTATGGCTGAATTTTTTCTGAATAGCCCTCATACATCTTACAATAAATAGCAAGATATGAGAATGATTAGGTAGAAAGGCCTTAAAATTCATAAACAAGATCCTCTAAATGACTAGGAACCAGAGTGACCTGCACTTAAAATATCTACATATTTATGTGGATATATAAATACCCACATATACACATATATTAAACACCCATATATAGGATGTTTCATTCTACATATAAACTGCATTACTATGTGCCAAAACTTTAATTGAAATATTTCCTGTTATTGTTTATTTCGTATATCATTACTTAATTTACCAGATATGTAGTCCTTCTTTTCCCAGAATGTATAAGCTCCTTGAGAGATGGACCTCATTTTACATTCTTTATATTCTTGGAAGAATCTAAGTTCAGTAGGCAATCAGTAAATTAGTTGATTTTCCAATTTACTAAGAGTTAATCTGAAATCTATTTTGTATATATTACTTCTGTTAAAAAAGAAAATCAGAAATTCTTGTATTTTCATATAAAAATGCTGAAAAAATTCTTTCATAATTATTATATCAAAGTGTTTAGAGTCATAATAGTATGCATTTGGTAAGAATCTTCATTGCACTGTACCCTACACATATGGATAGATGGGTAAATGGATGGGTGAGTGGATAGATAAAAAGAAAGATGAATGGATAGCTAGGGGATGGCTGGATGGCTGGATGGCTAACTGAATGGATCATACAGTACATGGTTATACACACACACACACACACACACACACAGAGACACATGTGTGTGTCTCTGTGTGTGTGTGTCCACTCAGTCATGACTTTGAGAGTGGAAAAAATCCTGATTCTATACTTTCCAGTGACTTATCAAGATCTTAAGAGTCAAACACTATCTTTTCCTCTCTATATCTACATTTCAGAATTCTTAATTAGAGGATTTAATTAATTAAGGTTGGTTAACTGAGATTTTATTCTATAGTAGTCCCAGAATATCTGATGCTTACAAAACCTCAAGGATACAGGGGTTAACTTTTAACAATATTCTAAAAATCCTTTTAAAAATCCATATACCAAGTTTTAGAACCAGCTTAACCAAAGCATAGAGTTTCTTTACTTTGAACTGAGAATATTGATTAATTTCTGCTGAACAATGAAGGGGTAATGGACACCGACCCCCATGCAGTTGAAATCTGAGAATAATTTTTGACTACCCCAAAACTTCAAAAGTCCCTTGTTATCTGTGGGGGATTGGTTCCAGGAACCCCCACAGACATCAAAAGCCATGAGTTCTCAAGTGCTTATATAAAATGGCATAGAACAATGCATATAGTTGACCCCTGGCATCTGCAGAATCCTAAGAGCAGGTCAAATACACGTTTCCCATCCAGGGCTGGTTGAATCCACAGATGTACAATGCAGGGACACAAAGAATCAACTGCATATTTATTGAAAAAAATCCACAGATAAGTGGACCCATGCAGTTCAAATGAATAGTGTTCAAGGTTCAACCACACACACACACACACACACACACACACTCAATTCATTTTGAAAAAACAGGATAAAAATAGGGTAAATTCAATTGTGATAACTGGGTATCAGAATGCAGTTTATTAAATACCGGTCCTCAAACGTTTTATGATAGAGTGCAACTTATAATTTTTCCAAAGTTTTATGCCTTTGGAGGTAGAATGAAACAGTTTGTTTCCATGAAACTGCCTGGAACAATGAAAGAGGCACATTTGGAAACAACCAGGTGCAAATGAATAGCCCATCAATAGAAAATGATTTTTAATAAAATCTTTTCATGATAAAGAAATAGTTTTATTTTTCCCTGAATAATAAATTTGTATTTTATGGGTGATTACTTATACATAAGACTTAATTCATATCGCAGGTTCACAAAATTCGGTACTGCCATACTACTTCCTCATTAGCAAATATCTAATATTTTCCTACTTAAATAAATTTACCGGAGGGGGGATCTAAAATGGCAAAGTAGATGAATGCTGTGCTTGCCTTTTCCCATGAACACACCCATAAAATTACAGCTAAATTATAGAACAATCAATCTGGAGAATAATATGAAGTCTAGCTAAACAGAATTCCTATAACAAAGGATATAAAGAAGAAGCCATATCCAGACTGGGAGGAGGGGTGGAGACATGGAATAAGCTAGCCCCACACCTTTTTGTGTGGTAGTTGAGAATCAGGAGAGATATCTCGGCTGCAGAGATCTCCCCTGGAGGAATGAGCTACCCCAGGCCCACATCAGACTCCCCACCTTGGAGTACCACTGCCAGGAAGAGAAGCCCCCACAACATCTGACTGTGAAAAGCAGTCATCCTCTTAAAGGGCTCATGCACAGAATTACACCCTCACCCTGGGCTCTAGTGAGGGATAGTTACTTGGGAGGAGTAAGAGTCATACAGGGCGAGACTGAGTTGTGTGGCTTTGGGGCAAAGATTGGAGGAGTATTCACCAGTTTCCCTGGGTAGAATACTGTTCCATGCAGGCAGCAGGTGAGTGCCATCTTTCTTTTGTTGGACACTCCCCATCACAGCCAAATCTGAACCTGTATTGGCCTGGTGAACTCCTCTTGCTCTACCCTGGTGACTTCCTGGTATCCTTACCCCACCCAACTTGCACAATGTCAGAAACACATTCTCAGCCAGCAGCCAGCCCTGCCTGCACTGCACTTTCTTGGACAACTTCTGGAGGTTTGCAGGCCCCAGGTGGGAGGCAACTGGCCTCAATGTGCTTTGATACTTTTGCTAAGTAACTATAGGCTCAGTACTGGCACTAACCAGAATCTACAATCTACATTAACCTGGTGAGCACCACCTGTCCCACCCTGATAACTCCCTGAAACCCTGCCTCATCCAACTCACTTACTGCCCAAGGCTATATCAGTAGCTGAGCGTTATGGGATCCAGCAGGTGGCAGCAGGCCTCAAGGTACCTTGGAGTTTTTGCAGAGCTACCCCAGGCCTGGTACTGGTTGCAGCTGTCCTTGGATCACAGTATGGCCTCTCCCACACACCTCTGGGTCGAGCACAGAAAGCAACCAACCACCAATCACTTTGTAGATCCTACCAGGTAGTCTCTGGCGAGTCACAAGCAATGGGTGACCTGGTCCTACACCATAGCCCTGCTCTAGAGGCCCCAGAACTAACATATCTGGTGGTCAGCTTCAGACCACAGCAGAGTAGCACTCAATTAGCCCCACAAGTGACACAACCAAACAGCAGTCTCAGCAATCACTAGAGTCCTCTGGGAAAAATCATGTTCCATGGGGTAAGACTCCCAGACAGTAGTCTGTAAGCTGAGGACATGGCCAGACTCCACAGTCAGTCAGTCTTAGGGTCATTCCCAACCACGGACATGCCAATAGCAATCAAGGCTCAACTATAATAGGAGGTACACAAAATTCACACAAGGAACACTCTTGGAGCACAGGGTGCAGGTGACAAGGGAGACTGTGCCACTAGGCTCCACAGGGCACCTATTATGAAAGGTCAACCAGCCAAGACTGGGAGACGCAGCAGGTCTACATAATTCATAGAAAAAACACAGAGAGGCAGCCCAAATGAGGAAAGAAAGAAATATGCCTCAAATGAAAAAAGCAGGAGAAAACTCCAGAAAAAGAACTAAATGAAATGAAGGCAAGCAACCTACCAGATACAGAGCTAAAACAATGGTAATAAGGATGCTCAATAAACTTAATGGAAGAACAGATTAACTCAATGAGAACTTCAACAAAGAGATAGTAAGCATAAAAAGGGACATAAAACCATAATAACTGAAATAAAGAATATACCAAAAGGAATCAGTAGCAGAATAGATGAAGCAGAGGATCAAATCAATGATTTGCAAGATAAGGTAGTAGAAAACACCCAATAACAACAGCAATAAAATAAAAAATAATGAGGATAGTTTGAGAAAACACTGGAATAACATTAGGCGTAACAACATTCATATTATAGGGGTACCAGGAGAAGAGAGAAAGCAAGGGATTTAGAACCTAGTTGAAGAAATAATGACTGAAAATGATCCTAACCTGGAGAAGGAAACAGACATACAAGTACAAGAAGTACAGAGAGTTCTAGTCATGATTGATGAACCTAAACAGGTGCACAAACAGACATAGCATAATTAAAATGGCAAAAGTTAAAGACAAAGAGAGAATCCTAAAAGCAAAAAGAGAAAGGCAACTAGTTACTAAAAAGGGAGCCCCCATAAGATTGCCACTTGATTTCTCAACAGAAAATTCGCAGGCAAAGAGGAACTGGCATTAAATATTAAAAGTGATGAAAAGCAAATGTTTGCAACAAAAACTACTCTATAAGCAAGGCTATCATTTAAAACTAAAGGAGAGATAAAGAGTTTTCCAGATAAGAAAAAGGAAAAGGAGTTTACCACCACCAAAACAGTATTACGAGAAATACTAAAGGGTTGTCTTTAAGAAAAGAAAGGGAAAAAATATAAATATAAATAATAAATAATAAAATGGCAGTAACTATGTATCTATCAATCATCATTTTAAATGTAAATGGATTAAAGGCTCTAATCAAAAGACATAGGGTAGCTGAATGAATAAGAAAATAAGACCCTTACACATGCTGTCTACAAGAGACCCACTTCAGATCAAAAGACACACATAGACTGAAAGTGAAAAAATGAAGAAGCTATTTTATGCAAATGAAAATGAAAAAAAAAAAGCCCAGACAGCAATACTTATATCAGACAAAACAGATTTTAAAACAAAGGTTATAATAAAAGACAAAGAAGGACATTACATGATGATAAAAAGATCAATCCAACAAGAAGATATACCCCTTGTAAACATTTATGCACCCAACATAGGAGCACCTAAATTTATAAATCAAATACTGACTAACATAAAAAGAGAGATTGACAATAATACAATCATAGTAGGGAACATTAACACCCCATTGACACTAATGGACAGATCTTCCAGATTGAAAATCAACAAGGAAACAGCAGCCTTAAATGACACACTAAACCAGGTGGATTTAATGAATAGTTTTAGCACATTTTGCCCCAAGAAGCAGAATATACATTCTTTTCAAGTGCATGTGGAACATTTTCCAAGATAGACAATGTTAGGCCACAAAAGAAGTCTCAATAAATTTAAGAAGACTGAAATCATATCAAGCATCTTTTCTGACTACAAAGGTATAAAACTAGAAATCAATTACAAGCAAAAATACTGAAAAACACACAAACACACGGAGGCTAAATAACATGCTACTAATTAATTAATGGGTCAACAATGAGATCAAGGAAGAAATCAAAAGATAACTTGAGACAAATGAAAATGAAATCACAATGATCCAAAACCCATGAGACATGTAAAAGCAGTCTTAATAGAGAAATTCATAGCAAAACAGGTCTACCTCAAGAAACAAGAAAAATCTCAAATTAATATAACCTTAAACTTAAGGGAACTAGAAAAAAAATAGCCCAAAGTGCATACAAGGAAGTAAATAATAAAAATCAGGATGAAATAAATGAAATAGAGTCTAGAAAACAGTACAAAATATCAATGAAACCAAGAGTTGCTTCTTTGAAAAGATTTTTAAAAAATCAAAAAGTTTGAACCAGGCTCATCAAGAAAAAGAAAGAGCATGCAATTAAATAAAATCAAAAGTGAAAGAGGAAAAGTGACCATTGATACCACAGAAATACAAATGATCCTAAGAAAATATTATGAACAACTATTTGCCAACAAATCAGACAATCTGGAAAAAATGGATAAATTCCTACAAACATAGAATCTTCCAAGACTGAGTCAGGAAGAAAAAGATAATCTGCACCAATTGATTGCTACTAACAAAATCAAATGAGTAATAAAAAAACTCCCAACAAACAAAATTCCTAGACTTGGATGGCTTCACAGGTGAATTTTATCCAAACATTTAAAAAAAAAAATTAACACCTATCCTTCTCAAACTATTCTAAAAAGTTCAAGAGGAAGGAAAGCTCCCAAGCTCATTTTACAAGGTTACCTTTACCATGATTCTTAATCTAGACAAAGGCATTACAAAAATGAAAACTGATATACTGATGAACATACAAAAATCCTCAAAATATATTAGCAAACCAAATTAGCAATACATTGAAAAGATCATACACCATGATCAAATGGGATTTACTCCTGGGATGTAAGCTTGGTTTGATATCCAAATCAATTAATGCAACACAAGACATGAACAAAATTAAAGATAAAAATTATATGATATCAATAGATGCAGAAAAGTGTTTGACAAAATTTATCATCCATGTATGAGAGAAAAGTTTCAACAAAGTGGAATAGAGGGACCATACATTAACACAAAAGCCATATACGACAAACGCATAGCTATCAAAATACTCAATGGGAAAAAGCTAAAAGCATTCTCCTTAAGATCAGGAGTAAGACAATGATGCCCACCTTCATCACTTTTATTCAACATAGTACTGGAAGTCCTGACCCTAGCAATCAGATAAGAAAAAAAAAGGCATTCAAATAAAAAAGAAAGAAGTAAAACTGTCATTATTTGCAGATGACATAGTACTATATAGAAAGAACCCCAAAGATTCCACCAAAAAATTATTAGAACTGATAAATTCAGTAAAGTAGCAGGATACAAAATTAACATTCAGAAATTGCTTGCAATAATGAACTACCAGAAAGAAAAATTAAGAAAACAATCCTATTTAATAATGCATCAAAAAGTTAAAATACTTAGGGATAATTTGAACCAAGGAGGTAAAAGACCTGTACTTGGATAACTATAAGACACTGAAGAATGAAATTAAAGAATATATAAATAAATGGAAGTATATATCATGCTCAGGGATAGGAAGAATTAACATCATTAAAATGTCCATACTATCCAAATACATCTACAGATTCAATGCAATCCCTATCAAAATATCAATGGCATTTTTCATTGAACTAGAACAAATAATCTTAAAATTTATATGGAACCAGAAAACACTCCAAACAGCAATCTTGAGAAAGAACAAAATTGGAGGTACCACGCTACCTCCAATATCAAGCCACACTGTAAGGCCACACTGTAAGGCCATAGTAATCAAAACAGCATAGTACTGGTATAAAAACAGACACATAGATCAATGGAACAGAAGAGAGAGCCCAGAAATAAATCCATGCCTATATAGTCATTTAATCTTTGACAAAAGAAGCAGAATTTCACATTGGAGTACAGAGAGTCTATTCAATAAAAGATTTTGGAAAAACTGGACAGATACATGCAAAAAAATAATTAAGCTGGACCACCTCTTCCACCATATACAAAAATAAACTCAAAATGGATTAGACTTAAATGTAAGACCCCAAACCATAAAACTCATAGAAACAAATATAGGAAGTAAACTCTTAGACATTACCCTTAGTAATATTTTTACTGCTACAACTCCTTGGGCAAGACAAACAAAAAATAAACAAATGGGGCTACATCAAACTAAAAATTTTTTGCCCACCAAAGGAGACCGTCAACAAAATGAAAGACAGTCTATTGAGTGGGAGAAAGTATTTGCCAATGATACATCTGATAAGGGATTAATATCCAAAATTTATAAAGAACTCATACAATTCAACATGAAAAAACAATCCAATTAAAAAATGGACAGAGGACTTGAATAGACACTGCCCCAAAGAGGACATACAGATGGCCAATAGACATATGAAAAGATGCTCAACATCACTAATCATCAGAGAAATGTAAATAAAAACCACAATAAGATACCACCTCATTCCTGTCAGAATGTCTTATTATCAAAAAATCGACAAACAAGTGTTGGCAAGAATGTGGAGAAAAGAGAACAAACACCTGTGCACTGTTGGTGGGATTGCAAATTAGTGCAGCCACCATGGAAAACATTATGGAGTTTACCCCAAAAATTAAAAATAGAACTATCCTAGGACCCAGCAATTCCACTTCTGGGTATGTATCCAAAGAAATCCAAATTAGTAATTCAAAAAGATATAATCACCCCTATGTTCACAGCAGCACTATTCACAATAGCCAAGATATGGAAATAACTGAAATGTCCATCAAAGAGATGACGAATAAAGAAATTGAAGTACATTTATACATGGGAGTATTACTCTGTCATAAAAAGAGAATGAAACCTTACCATTTGCAAGAACATGAATGAGCCTAGAGGTTATTATGCTAAGTCAGACTGAGAAAGACATATACCATATGATCTCTTATACGTGAAATCTAAAGAACAAAGTAAACACGCAAAACAGAAATAGACTCAGAGGTACAGAGAACAAACTGATAGTTCTAGATGGGAGGGGGTGAAGGGGATGGGTGAGAAAGATGAAGGGATTAGCAAGTACAAATTGGTAGTCATAAAATAGTCACAAGGACATGAAATACAGCATGGGTCAATTATGTTGCAACAACTATGTATAGTGTCAGATGGGTAGTAAACTTTAGGAGTGGATCAATTCTTAAGTTATATAAATGCTTAAGCACTATGCTGTATGTCTGAAACTAATATAAAATAATACTGAATGTCAACTGTAACTAAAAATAAACAAATAATTAAAAATAAATAAATAAAAATAAATTTACCTAGCCAGGCATCCACAAATCTGTATAGCAGCTTCCTTCTCTAACTTGAGAATAGCTTGGGAAAAGTATTTAAGTTTGACTTATATTTTAGAAAACAAATTTAAGATACTGTTATCAAAACTGTGAAGAAAATTCACAATGTGAATATAAAAATCCTCCTTGAGAACTTTCAGGGTCACATCTATAACCCTAATACAGTGTCTGTCCTAATACAGCATCTGTCACATAAAACACACTCAATAAATATGTATTCACCCAAACCAAAGAAGGCAAGACAGATGTTTCCTGCACTGTGGAACTATGGTCAGGCTGGTGTCATATGCAGAAATTGGGCAAGACAAGAGTGTAGCATGTAGGAAAGAGAAAATTATGTCAGATTTGATAGGACCAAGAGGAAGGTCCAGAAGTAACAAAACAAATAGCAAATCTAACTTAATATTCAAAATCGCCACATGTTCCTGCAGTAAAAGATGAACCATCTAGAGAAGCCTATACTGATCAGCCCTCTCATACAAACTCGTAGGAGTTGGACTTAAGGATTCTGCAGGGCTTAATACTAGCACATTACAGACAGCTAACAGTTGTTAGCAACCAACTAACAACTCAAATATCTACAGGAAACTTCTCCTTAAACTGCAAAATACATTGCAGAAATATAATTAGATCATAATAAGGCAGTATTTTTCAAAGAGTGGTCCAAAAACCACATGCATTAGAATTGGGACATTATTAAAATCCCCATTTCTGAATCATGCCCAAGACCTGCAAAGTCAGAACGCTGAAGGGGAAAAGACCAAGGGCAGCATAAGCACCTGCATTTCTAACATCTCGTGTGATGTACATTAACATTTGTGGCCTTTTAGATATCTCTAACTATATGTGTTAGTAAGGGAGAGGAGCTGTGCCTTTTATATTCCTAACTTCTATTCTTCCCACTATTTCCTTATTTCCTAAAGCCCTGTGTTCTCATACTCCTAGCTTCACTAGTTAACCATTTTTCCTAGTTCTAATACAGTATTTGGAAGATTCTTTCCCATTCTTTTGTACACAGCCCACTCCCAACTAAAATATATTTTTTTAGTTTTAGGAATAAACTATTTGCTGGGTATGTCAAATCAATACTGATTTAAAACAAGTATCAACCCAATTTGATAACCAATTAATCATTTCATTTTTAATTCAAGTCCATTTGGATCTAGAAATTCAATATTATTGAACAATATTACTTGAAGAAGATAAACCATATGTGATCTCTACTCACTGACAATACCTTGCCTACTTGAGTAGTTTCTTTCAAGGTCATGTTGTAAGAGCCGACCAGGGAATGATGGTGTTTCTTTATTTAGTCTGAATTCAACCTACAAAAACATCATTTAAGAAAAATATTTGGATAAGAATTTAATAATAAGTAATGAAGACAATTATAACATAACTGACACATGCTACAACATACAGATTGAACCTTGAAAATATCAATGCTAAGTGAAAGAAGTCAGACACAAAATGCCACATATTGCATGATTCCATTCATGAAATACTGAGAATAAGAAAAGCTATAAAGACTGACAGCAGATTTGTGGCTTCCAGTGGGGTGGATTAGTGGGCATAGGGAGTAACTGTTTAATGGGCACAAGGACTCCCTTTCAGGTGATAAAAAGTTCTGGAACTAGACAGTAGTGATGGCTGCACAACATTGTGAATGCATTTAATACCACTTATTTGTACAATTAAAATTATTAAAATTTTATGTTACGTGTATTTTCACACACACACACACACACACACACACACACACAAATTTCATAGACCGATGAAACTATGCTCCAATCTGAGGCACTTCCAATTCTTTTAAACTCTCACCACAAATACAATGAATAAAAGAATCATTTTCTCAAAAACAAAAGCAAAAAACATACAATAAAAACTAAATGCTATTGAAAAAAAAATCACGTTTATCATTAGAATTGCTTTAAGAATCCAATTATAACATAATAAAACTGTGTATCTATTGACTTCAAATTATTTGATAGGACAACTAAAAAAAAAACAAAATCATCATATTAAATTGTTAGGGTCCACTTCTAGCTAGGGAAGTGAGTTCGGTCTTTTCATAATTTTAAGGAAAAAAAACATCAAACAACTTCTCATGATCAGCCAAAAAAAAAACCCTAAATATATATTTAAAAATAATTATGTGATAAAAAGAAATCTAGGATGAATAGGCAGAGCACAGAGATTGTTAGGGCAGTGAAACTATTTTGTATGACATTACCATAGTGGATACATGTCATTATTTATTTGTCTAAACCCACAGAATATGCACCATCAAGAATGAACCCTAATGTAAATTACAGACTCTGGGTGATAATAATGTTTCTGTGTAGGTTCATTGACTGTACCAGTGTGCCACTGTGGTGGGGAATGTTGATAATGGGGAGGCTGTGCATATTGGGGGTAGGGTATGTGGGAAATCCTTGTACTTTATGCTCAATTTTGCTGTGAACCTAAAACTGCTTTAAAAAAATAAAGCTTATTAATTAAAAATAAAATAAAAATAATTATGATGCTTCTGATTCATCCATACTGCAAACAGTATAATAGCATTTGTATTATCTCCTTATGAATTATATGAGCTAAAGGTATTTTCTCAGAATGTATGTACACAAAAGAGAAAACAAATTTTTTAAAAAGAATTTGGATGAGGCACATTGTTCCCAGAAACACATTATAATGGCAGAATAGGATTTGCCCAGTGAAATAAATTAGCAAAGCTTTGGAAGGGATCTATTATGTCCAATTATAATAAAGAATATTTTCAATTAATCTAGCTAACTGCTATTTATTCAAGATGATCAAATAGTCTAATTTCCAAGTGTTCATTTTCATACACAGAATGCAATCAACTGTTGCCTCCTTGACTAATGGTGTCCTTCCATCCACCTTTCTCCTACTCCTACTTACCCTCCTTATGCTGTTATCTATAAATTCTGCCCTTCACTTTAGAGTTCCTCTAATGTCATTTACTTAACATTTTCTTTAAGAAAAATGATGAATTATGATGGTTGCAGTGTACAACTTAGTCAAAAGAGAAAAATTATATTGTGTCTTGAGACATAATTATATGGGAGGTGTTTGAATGCTAGGTGAGAAAGGAGGGAAAGGAAAACACGTGTATCTCAAAAATCAAACCAAAAGACAGAAATTGTGGAAATACCAGAGATATTTTTGGGAAAATTGTTAAGGAAAAAAAATTTCGTGTCCATATAGTAACTTCTAAATAGCTCTAAGCGTAATATAGTTTCACTACTAATCTATATTTCTCCCCTGATCTTAAATGGAATGTATAGATATGTCCCCCAAATTATCCCATTTTACCCATTCTAAGATTCTATCAGTAGCAACATACCATTATTACTAAGAAAAATCTTTCTCAATTAAACTATAATGTTCTATCAATTTAAGAAGGATCCTGATTTAAGAAATGTTTAAATGTCAAAAAAATGATAACCTTACCTTCTTCAATTGATGAAATAATATTCAGTTTTTAAAAGAGATTTTTTTTGGCTCTATGCAGAAAATAAAAATTAGGTTCAGATTGGAGACAAAAGTAAATATACTTAAAATTTCCAGTTCAGACTTTACTCTTTATAATCATGCTGCTATTTCTTACTTTGTTTTTTTCAGGAAGTGGTGATGTTTGAATAACCAGATGAAGCCCACAGTTCACCTGCAATGTAAAAATTAAATCATAAAATATGTTCTTAACTTACACATACATATAAAGATATAACAATATATTAGAATAAAACAGGATGCTTGCTTTTTGTTTGCTTCTGGTATATAATCATGTTCTGAGCATTTGCTGAAAACAAAATCACAACTAAGAATTAAAAGGTTTCACTGAGATTTATTTTCTAAAATGTCTGCACCAATTTAACCCTCTACTTAGCACCTCAGGATTCTGACACTTGTCATTTCTGGCCTAAGTAAGTATCTCAATGGAACAGGTAAAGGAGGTGGGAGTGTCTGTTAATAATAAATTATTTTCTTAATTACAAAAAAAATAAATAAATCAACTGGTTAAAGTAATTTAAATGAACCTTAGCCTTTCCCAGCAAACCAGACCAGATCTGGGACAAGGCTTTTAATACTCATCACACAATATTAATACCCTCCAGTGCCTCGGTCCAGTCCATGAACTCAAGCCTCTGTCAGACAATACGTTAAGTAGACTCATAGGTCCTGGTGCCAATAACACATCACCCAGGACAAAGACACCAGACAGAAACGGCGATACAAATGGAAAAAAAAGAAAACATGAGACCCAACCTACGTTGTTCGTAGCCCGGCCAGAAACAGAGCGGTATTTCCCGGGAATCATGGCGGGAGACAGACCAGGATCTGTTAGATTTGTCTTCGAAGTGACGCTACAGCAAAGAATCAGAGACAGAAAGGGGTCATCTCCCAGGCAACCCGCTCAGGGGTTACCATGGAAACAACAATTTCCGGTCTGGTCCTCCCCCAAATCAACTGGCCAACACAGTCGTTAGAGCATCTGGTTGTTTGTGGGGGCCCAGTGCGTCAGCACTTCCTCGTTCGATTTTCCTGGCCTCGTAAAAACGGAGCGGGAGAAGGGGGGTAGGATAAAACGGGGAAGAAGCGGGACACCTCGGTAGCTATGACAACCACCACTTCCGGTCCTCGCCTCTTTACCGCCCACCTCAGCTAGGCCCGCGCGAAATTTGTATCCCTCTGCCTGTGGCCAACTGCTCTCCGAGAAGGAGTGCGGGGAGGCGCGCGAAGAGACCTAGCAGCCGGGTACCCACCCATTTGGGCCTCAGGTCGGCACTTCCGGTGGCCGGAGGCTGGGGAAGGAAAAGGGCCCCACTTGGCGTCCACAGGGCCGCGGAGGGCAGGGGACCCCGGCTCCTCTGCACCAAAAGGCCGCTACCATGCCAGCCCGCTGCGGGGCCTCCCGCTGGGGCAACACGGCCAAGTCCGGGAAGTCGCTGTTTCGCTTCCCCAAGGGCCGGGCAGTGCGGCTGCTGTGAGACTGCTTCGTGCGCCGCGCCGACTGGCACCGGGGCATAGACCGGTCGGTCATCTGCTCTGACCACTTCTCTCTGGCCTGTTTAGACGTCTCTTCGGTGATCCAGAAGAATCTCCCCTTCTCCCAGGGCCTGAGCCTCGTGGCGGGCGCCGTGCCCACCCTGCACCGAGCGTGCGCCCCAACACGTACCGGGGAAGAAGAGGGAGACCCAGCAGGCGACCCTGAAAAGGCAGGGGAGTTCCGGGCAGTCAGGCGTTCAGAGGCTGCTCCGCTTCCAGCCTCCTGTCCTCTCCTCCGGGCCAGGAAGAGGGCTGCGGCTTTACAGGTAAAGGGACACCCAGGAGCTCACCGAGGGTTCGAACTGTGGCTGGGCTCCTGCACTTGGTGTCACCTCACTGGAAGGTTTTCGTTGTCTTATCTGTAAAATTAGGAGTGTGCTTTAAAAGTGATCTCCAAGATCCTATTTAGCATGAACACTTCTTCTACTTACTCCTCCCCCAAAACTCATACAAGCACTCAGTATTGATCTTCAGATTGTAAAGTCGCCTTCACCTCCGTCCGGAGTTTTTAAATAGAGTTTTATTGATATTTCTTTGAGCATATATCAAGAAATGGAGTGCTTGAAACAGTTTTTACAAACGTATTACACAAGCTTGAGGAAATGTGGATTATACGTGTCAAATCGTGGAGGGAGAGGGTTAGCGAGCTACTGATGAAGATGGGGCTTGCTGACCATGTCTTCTCACTCCAGAACTTCCTCTTCACTGCCACTAGCTGCCTTTAAGTTCAATGATCCTAGTAAGCTGAATTTCCCCCCATCTTGCCCTCATCTACCTTTCTTTATCCTTGTAAGTATTGATTACACTTATTTTGTATCTGGTCACTACTGTCTTCCCCACTTCCCATCTTAAAGACTCCCAGCCTTCTTTGAGATAATGAAACTTCAGCCCTATGACTGTTACATAGATGAAATTATGACACTTCTTGGATCTAAAAGGCATTCATTTCTACAAATAGGAAGAGTTCACCAAAAAGTGACCTGTATGTCAGATGGGTATGAATCTTACTGGGGTGATTACTTCATAAGTTACATAAATGTCTAATCACTATGGTGTGTACCTGAAACTAATATAATATTGTATGTCAACTGTAATTAAAAAATTTTTTTAATTTTCTAAGTGACCTATAACTGGCATCTTGGCTTTGAAAATACAGAAGTATTCATAGAATTCTAGAGCTGAAGGAAACCTTAGTGCTCATCTAGTCCAAAGTCACAATTTATGCACAAAGAAGCAATTCCAGGAGGCTAATAATGTCCTCAAAGGCCTATAATCCTTGCTGTAGTTCTGAATGCCAGACCAAAACTCTTTCTGCAATACCAACTTGCTTCCTACATTGAGTTGATTGTTCAAGACCCTTTAATGGCAATTATTAATACTAGAATAAGAAACAGTCTGCAAGTCCCTACGTGCTTTTTGTCCCTGCCTGCCACACCAGTTCTGTCCAAGGCCACTGCCCTTGTTGCTCACTGTGCACCAGTCATGCAGATGTTTTCAGTTGTTTCATGTGATACCCCAGAATTATGTCCCTCCTCTTCCCCCTCATCATCAATTAAGTTTTGTTATTTAAAAACATCCTTCTCCTTCTCTCCCCTAATTATATACTCTCATTCTTCATATGTCATATGGCTCAATAGCACATAAACTACAGTAGCACTCATTACAATTGTCATGAAATAATTGTATAGTTTGCTTAATGTTTGTCCCTCACGTTAGAATGTAAGCTCCGTGAGAGCAGGGATCATGTCTGATTTGTTATTACTGTATTGCCGGTACCTAGAAAAATATTTTGCAAATGTAAGGAATTCAATAAATATTTGTGGACTGATTATATGACTATAGGACAACTTCTGCACTGCTAGAATTTTCAGTTCTCTGCCAATTTTCCTTCTCACCAGGCTACATGCCACTCAGGACATCAGTCCTTTCCTTGAACCACCTGTCTGCCATCACAACCTATCCACCTTTTGTCCATGCACATGTGTGCACATCCATATATCGATAAATATAAACAAATAGTAAGAGATAAACATGTGTCACACACTTCTACACCGTTTTCTTCCTCATAATAATACCACCTAATCAAAAATTGGAGGAAGAAAAGCCAAGCTAATGTAACAACCAAAGGTTTTAAAGTATAGCAAAGGCTAACTGTTGAGAAATTCAGAGGAGATATCAAATATGTTTTCCAATTAGTATATCCAAAAAACATTTCTAACAATCCATATTACATCAATATACTTGCAGTTATTAGGAAACTTTGTATGAAATTGAATAATAGTTACTTTAACAGTATATAAGGTTTTAAACAAAAAGGTGTATTTAGAGTTGATAGCAATAATTTTTAGCCTGGGCTGCATCAAGAACCTTATTAACATTGCTAAGAAGTTCACTTGTACCACTTCTAGCTCCCACTCACTGTTCTTTCCAATTCCAGGACCAACTGACTGAAAACTTTCCAGTCTGTTTTTTATTGAACTAGTATAGTCACTGTTCTGGGTGCTTGGTGCTATATGTAGATAAATAAAAGTCTTAATGTTCCCTATCTTTAGGGAGCTTGAGGAAAGATTATATTCCACCTCCAAGAAAGAAATGGGGGTCTGAGGAGCACTGTGTACACTAATATTTTGCTTTCATAAAGTTATGATTATTGTTTTTCCTTAACTGTTAATTCTGCATCCTTGTTTATGTATCCAACTACTGTTGAATTGAAATGCAGCAAATATACAGGAAAGTGCACAAAAATTACCACATACTCAGCATGTGTAACCACTACCTAAGTCAAAGAAATAGAACATTACTAGCAACCCAGGAGCCCCTTTGTCACTTTAGCCCCAGCCTCAGCCCCTCTCAACTCCTCAGAAGAACAATGTTTGCTTTTTTTGAACTTCATATAAGTAGTATCATATTGTAGGCATTTCTTGTGCCTGGCTCTTTTCTTCAACATTATATTTGTGAGATTGATTTATACTGTTGCATATAGCAATAATTTATTTTTCATCATCATATAGCAGCCTATTGTATGAATATACCAACATTTTAAAATCTGTTCTCTTACATACCATCATGCATTTGGGTTGTTACTATTTGGGGAATATTATGAATAATGTTATAAACATACATGTATTTTTCATATGTGCACACATTTCTGATGGTATATACCTAGAATTGCTGGAACATATAATAGTATTATATTGAACTTTGTAAAGAATACCAAATAGTTTTCTAAATTACATGGACCAATTTACATCTCCCAGCAGGATTGTTCCACACACTTGTCTATTCTTTGATTCAGTTTTTCACATTTAAGTTCTTTTACAGGGTGTGTCATGGTGGTGTACTTTGCATTTCTCATTTCATAAATGAAATTAGTAAGGGAATACCTTTCCAAATATTAATTGAGATTTTGTATTTTACACAAACAATACCTTAAGGATAACTAATTTGCTTATGTGAAGAGAAAACATTGAATTACCAAATATTTACAATTTTGCCCAACTGCTTACTTTTAAAAAAAGATTTCCAGTATTGTTAAAATTATTTTTAAGGTTATTTTTAAGAATAGTTTTAGGTTCCCAGCAAAATTGAGCGGAAGGCAGGGAGATTTCCCATATACCCCGGCTCTCACGTGCATCACGTCCCACATTATGTACAACCCCGACCAAAGTGGTACAGTTGTTACAATGAGTGAATGTACAGTGACACATCTTTATCACCCAAAGTCCAGAGTTTATTACCATTCACTCTGGGTCTCTTTTACTTTTTAAATTTTTATTTACTGTTCTTCCTTAAGAAATTAAATAATGATCAAAATTTTCAAAACAAATGGCTGAGGCAGCTAAGTTGCACATACTCATTTCCCAAACACAGAATTCAGTAGAGTGATGTTGTGAGAGAAAAAAATGACTCCTGGAATGGGGATATGTTAAAAATATTTTGTGTGATACTTTTTTGCATGATGTTAATAATTCTAATCTAAATTAATCAAGCCTAAATAATTTTTCTATATTATGTGCATTTAAAACCATTAATTCTCTTCTCAGCAGGAATTAACTGAATCCTACAAGCTTTAGATACAGAATATTTTTATTATTTAGTGTAAAGTACTATAATTTTATCTTGTTTATGGATTATTTAGACATATATTTAAAATTTTCCAAACAAACAGGCATTTTGTAGCTAGATTTCTAGGTCAGTTACACTGTGGACAGAGAATAGACATGTGGATTTAATCTTTCAAAGTTACTGAAACATATTAGGCCTAACATAGGTAAGTTTTTATAAATGTTCTAGATCAACTTGAAATGGATGTATGTTCTGCATTTGGGTATAGTGCTCCATATGTCTATTAATCATGTTTAAATTTCCATTTCCTTATGGAATTTTTGTCTATTTACGTAGTATGTTAATCATTGAGAGAGGTATGTTAAAAGTCTTCCACTGGGATTTTGAATTTACCTGTTTAGTCTTATAATTCAAACGATGTTTGTGTTACATTTTCTGAAGCTGTGTTATTAGTTATACAGCACTAACACAGAGACACCAGCTTTCTTTAGGTTAGTGTTGGCACAGTACATATTTTTAACGGCTTTTTACTTTTCAGTCTTTCTGTATCCTTAAGGGTTTAGGCATTACTCTGTCCTGTTGTTGCTCCTTTGAAGAGAATGCATTTTTTTGTCCTCTGGTTGCCCTAAGTTTTTCTCTGTGGTTTTCAATTTTACTGTGATGTGCATAGATATGGTTTCCTTCGTTTTTATTTTGATAAATACAGATAGTATTTTGTAAAACAAGTTTAAATGCCTTCTATTCATTTAGGTAAATTCTCAGATGTTACATGTTCAAATAATGCTTCTGTGCCATTTTTCTCTCTCTTTTCCTCTAGGACTACAATTAATGTTATATATTATACTTTTTCATCATATCTGCTGTTTCTCTTATGATCTTTTCTTTATTGTTCATCCTTTTGCCTCTCTCTGCCTTATTCTAAATATTTTCTTTGGACTCATGTTCCACTTGATAAATACATACCTGGAAATTCTGCTTCTTAACCTTTTAATATGAAGAAGTAATGAGATATGTACACAAAATTGTATGTTTAAAGATTTCCAATAATATGGTTTTAATAAATTACAGTATATCTGTAAAATAGGTTTTGCAGCCATAAAATTATAATGTAGAATATATAATAACAGAAACATGATATATTAAAGGGGAAACTAGATTATAAAACATATAAGCCTTAATTTTTTTAAAAAAGCATAGAAAAATACTAAAAGTATACCAAAACATAAAGTTGTTAACTAAGGATGATGGTAAATTTTTAGGGTATTTTTACTTCTCTGTGTGGTATTAATTTTCTCAGTGAGAAAATGTATTATTATAGAGGGAACAATAGTTATTTTTAAAAGTCTAATTAAATTACTGTAACTTTTATCAAGTGTATATCTGTTTTTTAAAGAAATATATATTATACTTATTCTAGAATTTATAATGCTTGGCTTAGAAGTAGATGAAGCCAGTGGAAAGTAGTCATAATTTTATAAACACAAAGATAAGACAAATCTTCAAATATTCAATAATAGCAGATGTACTTATTCACATTACAAAGGTACTCTTCACAAAAGTTACTTCACAAAGTTTCTTTAAGTTGGGTATTAATAGCCTGTGTTACAGTAACCAAAGATCCCCACAAATAGTTTTTCAGTAGTCTGAAGGCAGTTGCTAGTACCAGCACCATAGGTTAAATTGCAAAGCACTCTAATTTTGTTTTCATTTCTGTCACTTCTTATTTTTGCTTCCCTCAAGCCTTCTTACATTTACAGATATTTTTTCTTAGCTTCTTCTGCATAATTTCTAGGTACTCAGTCTTATGTTACTTTCTAAGTATCCAAATCCTCCCTTCTATGATGGGGGACCCAAAACACCAGACTTAACTTCTTGAGGGCGGGCCCCTTGAAGTACCGGCTTCTCCCTCTGGAGGGCAGGCCCCTTGCAGTACCTGCTTCTCCCTCTGGAGGGCGGGCCCCTTGTAGTACAGGCTTCCCCAACTAGGTGAGAGTTCTAGGAGCCCACGTGCGTCAGTCAGTGTACCAGGTGGCGTTGTTGTGAGAGGCTGGGTTCAACTTCAGCGAATTTTTTGTGGAGACTCCTTTAATGCGTTTCCCCATTTCGTGATGGGTGATGTACATGAATAACGTGCAGCCTAACAATGCTCCTGCCCATATAGCACTTAGCATTCAGCAGTTTTTGACCAAAAAATGGCATGACCCCAGCCCTACCCTCCCTATTCACCCAATCTTTCCCCAAGTGATTTTGTTTTGCTTTCTGGAATGAAAAATGTCCTCAAAGGGAAATGCTTTGTCATTGTAGAAGAGGTGAAACAGAAAAAGGTCAGAAGCACTCAAAGGCATCAAAAATGACGAGTTCAAAAACTGTTTGGAGCCTTGGAAAAAAACCGTCTCGATGGGTGTATTGCATTAAATGGAGAGTACTTTGAAGGTAACTAAGTTTAAAGACGTAAGAATAAATGCACAATATTTTCTTAAATAAATTTCAGGGTTTTTGGGGTCCCCTCCTATTTTTTACTTCCCCTTCAAAGCAAAATTTCCATTTCACATTGCAGTTTTTCTCAATGAAAGCATAAAAACACTAAAGACAATATTTTCTTATTAAGTATTTCTCTGTAAAGTATAAAGAACTGATTGTTAGGTTTTCTGGAATAAAGCTACTGCTATGGTATCCAACAATTTAATACTAGTAATATTATCTCTGCCAACTGTTGATTTAGGAAAAAATTATGGGTTGTAAGCAAAGGGCTTAATATAATATAAGTAAAGATTTCTGCTTGGCCAGAATGCTTAGAAATTTATGATTTAAAAATAGTAAAGAACTGTATGGCAGACTCCTTAAGAACTTGGGCTATAGAGTCAGTTTGCCTGGGTTCGAATTCCAGCCTTCCTAATGGGACCTTGAAAAGTATTAACTATACTCTTTTAGTACTTGTAACTTTTGAAAAAACCTTTTGCTATAATACTCCTATAAATTCTATTCCTCGATTACATGTAAAAATGACATCATACAAACACAAGTGCATACCTCTTCACTGTGAAGAAAGCCCAGTGCATAAAAGTACATTGATTTCTCTGAACAGGCCCCCTCACCATAATGTGGGTATGTTTTGACTCTTCAATTGATTAATCAATTGAATTGATCTTTTGTATATGGAAGATATATGAAAAGCAAAGTCTAACTCATAGGTAATTGTGTTTGTTCTCTTTCAGGTATTCAGGCCAAAGTGAAAGTGTTTAGAAAATGACTGTGTAATGCACTACTCAGACTGAGGAATTATGGTCGCAAACCTTCCTGTCTTTGGCATTTACTCCAGTGACTGAGAAACAGATATAAATTGGGATATTAAGAGTGAACAGAGTGCATTGTCTTACACAAGTATAGCTGTGCAAGGGAAAGAAGAGACCTATTAAAAGCACAGCATCAAATAATATGATGTGCTGTTGTTTTTCAGATCTTTGCTCACATAATTGTTTGTCTCTTTGCTCTTCTACATCTTTCACTTCAAGATATTTGACAATTGAGGATCCGTAATATTTGTTTCACTCTAAGGCAAAATTGTATCCGCTTGCCAAGATAATGAGGATACTCTTGCCCAGTCTTTGCCTTCACCTTCCTTTCCTTTTTTCTTCTTATATTTTTTGGTGGAAATCAGGTTATAACACAAAACCACAGTAGCAACATTTCTAGAACAAGATTAAACATTGACTATTTAAGCTTAGTTCAGAAGCCACACTCATACGAGCCTTATTTGACATTCACAAGTTAGAACGTCACTATTCTAAATAATTTGAAGTTAAAGAGCAATGACACTGAGCACAACCAAGTCTGATACTACTAAATTATTTGGGGTAAATCCAAGACATTACCCTTGATTATTATTGTCTATGTTATTTACTAGTTTGTCCATTTGTAATACTGTTAGATCTATGGATCGTCCCTACAAGCATTTCTGGTGAAGTAAGGGCTCTTACAGACAATTTTCAAAGGGAATCAATTTAGAGTTTCATATACTTAGATTCCCCTGTTAACGAAATCTATTTGCATCAGTTCCTTTTACAACAAATTAGCTTGATTAATTTAAATTGAAATTATTGACATCATGAGAAGAAAAAGAAAACCCATTACGTTTCTAAAATAGCCCCATTTTAGGAATTAGGTTTTCCTCTGTCAATACCACTCTATTGAATTCTATATTGGAGAAACAGGCATGTGAAATTTAGCTGCCTCATCTGTCATTCACCAGGAAAATGTCTGTAGCAATTTTGTACTATGAAGTAATTTGTTAAAATGATTTCTGAGAAACATATTATAACTCTGATCTTCTATTGAAAAGAGTAAAAATAAATGTCCATTTTATACCTCACATGTCTTATTAGTTCTGCATGATTGGAAGAACCTGCATGCACTTTTTCTTTGAAGGTTTAAATAATACACCAAAGTGAATCTCTTCCCGAACTAATTTAATGTCTGACTCAATTGTAATAAAAAGAATAATAAACAAAATATTAATAGAAGTTGTGAGCCTGAACAATGATTATGTAAACACAACATTATTATAAGAGCAGGCTGATACATTTTGCCTCCACTGAAATAGAAAATGAATGGAAAAAGATATTTAAATGAAATTAAAATTGAAATATACCTACATTCTTATTTTCAAAGCCGCATAATTTTTCTACAAAATCACCACACGCTTCAATACACTTCCACCAACACTGCCCTAGTTTTTGAAATTTATCTTCTAAAAAAAAAATCACTCTTTTGTCTCTGAAACCATTTTCTCACTGCAGACTTCACCTCTTCATCACAGATGAACCTCCTCACCCAGTGTCTCATTGTCTTCACATCAACACACTGATCACCATAAATGGCTTGCATTCATTTGTGAATTTCAATTGGAAGAAATTGTTTTGCTGTTAAAAATTCAGTAACAGCACTTTGAATGGAATGTCTGAACACTCTCGCATTTCAAAGTGCACTGCTTGAAAAAAATGTAAGCATCTGTGTGTGCAAGGTCAAGAATGATAGAGGGGAGATACCATGTGACTACATAGAACCAGTTATATCCAGATATGTCTAATGTAACAAAAAAAATGACAATGGAGGAAGAATTTATCGGCCCATGCTCACATTATTGCTGCTTTGAATGGAATTTGAGCTATTTTATGTTTTAAGAGAGTATTATGTTTTAAAGTTAAGCAGGCAAATCTTCTGAAACTAAGTACTATCAATAAGAACCTATTGTCCTTTGAGCTTTGAAACAGCCTTCTTAATTCAAACTGTAATGAATGTTATGTGCGCACTCATACCCAAACCACTGCTGTGAGTTTACTTCATTTCTACATGTTAAACAACTTTGACAGCCGTAACAGCACTTATTTTACTATTCTTTTTGTGTTTTTCCTTTTACAACTGAGAACATGTTTGTTTTGTTGATTCACATGATTTTATACTGTACTGTGTAATGTTTCACTGCTGTTAAATGTAAAACAGAATACTGGCTTTATTTTAAATTAAGTTTAGAGAACTTAGAGTTTATATAATACTGTTTACTTTTTGCATAAATATTTTAAATGATCTTAATTTCTTTAACTGCCGGTTGAATTTAACAGGGGAAAGGTGAGATTTACATCCTTATCTCCCATATGATTCTTCCTTTAATTATTAAGTACTTATTAAACCTACTGTGTGCTAGACAATTCTTCTAGATCAGTGGTTCTCAACCTTCCTAATGCCACGACCCTTTAATACAGTTCCTCATGTTGTGGTGACCCCCATAAAATTATTTTCGTGGCTACTTCATAACTCATTTTGCTACTGTTATGAATCATAATGTAAATATCTGATATGTGTTTTCCGATGGTCTTAGGCAACCCCTGTGAAAGGGTCATTTGACCCCAAAAGGGGTCGCGACCCACAGGTTGAGAACCGGTGTTAGACACTAAGGATTTATTGGCAAACGGGGTCTAGAAAGGTTCTGTCCACTAGACACTTACCTTTTAGTGGGGAGGCAGACAATGAACATTCAAGGAAATGAATGAACATTTCAGATAGTGATTAGTGCTTTGAAGAAAGTAAAGCAGAGTAAGATCTTAGAGCATAATTGGGGTGGGGGAGAGGGTTTGCCCTTTTCGGTTAATCAAAAGAGGCCTCTTGGAGGAGACTATATGCGATTAGAGACCAGAATGATCATAAAAAACAACCATGTAATTATGTGAGGGAAGAGCATTCCAGAAAATAGGAACAGCCAAGCGCTCTGGTATTATAAGGAACACAAGAAGCTAGTGTGGCTGGAGAGAATGAACCAGGCAGAGAATGATAAAAGATGAAATTGGAGTAGTGAAATAGGACCATGGAAGTCATTTGAGGTCGTAATCAAGAATTTTTGTTTATTCTAGTTTAAATACTATTTTAAATGTATTCTATGAATGGCTTATCTGCTAGTATTTATTTTTCGTACTTAATTGGATACACAAGTAAAACCAGTAGGCTTTAGGCACGAGAACAGAGACATGTCACGAGCGTATGCATGTAAAGTTCCATTTAAAATATGCTATGGCAATTCTGCAAAAATGATGGTGTTAATGGTGCAATTATTTTTTAATCTCCCCAAATTTCCTAAAAAAACAAAAACAGAAGAACAGAGCAATTCCTGTTCTGTTAGTGGTGAGGAAGCTGTATCAGATTAACCCTCCCCTGGTTAATATGTATAAATTTAGGGGGAAATAAACCAAACAAGTTTGAGGGAGCTGGGGAGTGTCAAAGGCAGATAAAAACAGTGTCAACCTTGACAGAGGTGACGTGCAGTGGGTGAGATGTTCCTTCTGTGCATTTCCCCACATGTACTCCCTGTTCCATGCTGTGAGGAGCAGCTAGAACCCAAGCAGAAAGCTGCAGTATTGCTGGCCTGTGCAGTTAGAGGTGAAAAGCAAGGACTGCCAAAGTGAAAAGTGTTGGGGCACATCATGGAAAAGTGGATGCCACTTGGGAGGGAGACCAAAGTATGCTTATCAACTTCACCTAAATCTTTTTGACTCATCACTGAACTACATCTGTGTTGTGTGGCAAGACCTCAAGGGGCCCAGCAGAAAGCAAGAGTGGAATTCGAGTCCAGCCAAGTTAACTGGCTGTTAGGACAAAATCTATCATGCTTTGGAAGAAGAGAGCAGAATTTATCTTCCAAAATGTACAGTATAAAATTAAAAATTACTAGTCATGTGGAGAAATTGGAAAGTGTGACCCATAATCCAGGCAAAAAGGAATCAATAGAAACAAACCCCAAGATGACCGCAAGTAAGAATTAGTAGGCAAGAACTTTAAAGGAGCTATTGAATTATAAATATGTTCAAAGAGGAAAGCAGAGCAATAATGAACAAAGAGGCTGGGAATTTCAGCAGAGAAAAGGAAACTAAATAAAAGAACCAAATGAAAATTCTAAAACTAAAAAGAGACAAGCTATCAAAACTGAAACAAGAAGAAACAGAAAATCTGAAGAGTTCTATATTAATATTAAAGAAATAGGATTTGTAATTATCCTTTCATAAAGAAAATTCTAGGCCCAGGTGACTTCATTTACAAATTCTATCACACATATAAGAAAAAAATAACAATATTGCACAGTTCTTTCAAGAGAAAAGAACTAAGGGACAATTTCCATTTCATGATATGCGTTGAGCATTACCCTATTATCAAAACTAGGCAAAGACATTACAAGAAAAGAAATTACAAACAATATCCCTTGTGAACATAGATGCAAATATCCTTAACCAATTATTAGCAAACAAATCCTGCAATATATTAGAAGAATAATACATCACATTCAAATATAGTTTAGCTCAGTAATGCAGAGTTGGCTTCAAATTTTAAAAAATCAGCAATGCAATTCATCACATTAAAAGAATAAAAAAGACAAATCCTGTGATAATCTCATTACGTATAGAGGAGCTGACAAAAATCAACATCCATTCATGATAAAAATTTTCAGCAAAGTAGGAATAGAAGTGAACTTACTTGAGCCTGATAAATGGCAGCCATGTGCATATACCTATTATATCCTAGTTAATGTTCAAGGGCTAAAAGCTTTATACCTAAGATTAGGAACAAGGCAAAGATATCCATTCTTCAATATTTCTGTTCAGCATTGTACTAGAGATCCTAATTAGTGCAATAAAGGCCAAAAAATGCACAGAAGTTTAAAGGGAAGATATAAAACTGTCATTTTTTAATAGATGACATGATCATGTACACAGAAATGCCAATGGGATCTACAAAAAAAGCTACTAGAACTAATAAGTGAGTTTAGTAAATGTACAAAAATCAACTGTATTTTTATATACCAGCAATAAGCAATTGCAAAGTGAAGTAGACATCAAAACCATTTACCATATGGAAATGCAAAAGATTTAGAATAACTGTTATTGAGAGAAAGAGCAGATAGAACTTACACATGGCTGATGGGAATGTAACACCATAACCACTTTGAAAAACAGTTCGGCAAACTTTCATAAAGGTAAGATACCCATATTATTCAATCAAGCAATTCCACTTTTAAGTATTTATCCAAGAGAACTTAAAATATATGTCCACATGAAGACTTTTACACAAATGTTCATCAGCAGGTGAATGAATAAAATAGAACAAACATATATGTAACAATATGAATGAATTTTGAAAACATGCTGAGTGAAAACATCTAGACTCAAATACAAGTACATACTTCATATTTCTATTTGTATGAAACTCTAGAAAAGAGAAAACTCATTTATAGTAACAGGAAGAGAATCAGTGATTGCTAAGACTGAGGCAGGAGAACACTATACGCAAAGAGGCAGAAGGAAATGTGTGGGGGGAGATGGGAATGTTTTATAACCAGATGTGTTGATGTTTACATTGGTCTGTACAGTTGTATGTAAATGTACCTTTATACAGTTGACTGAATAAAAAGGCAATACATGCTAATTGCCAAATGACTAATACGAGTGATAAATCCTGTAGTTTGGGTTGGTTTGTTTGCTTTTTTAGGCAGGCATCACAAAAGAGGCAAAATTGTGATTTTAAGGAGAGGTAGGATATAGACATGCTATATTTATAAAAAGGAACTGAAGGCAAAGAAAAAGTCAATACAGGCATAAACATAGAAAATACTGAGAGTGAGTGGGTTAGAGAAATGGTGGTGTCATTAGATTGAAGGCAGAGGCTCTTAAAAGAGAGTCGTGGGAGATGCAGGTGGTGGGTGAGGAAAAAGCTGGAGGCAGAATATTGCCAGAACAAGGAGATTGTCTTCATCCTTTGGGCCCTAAATGGCCTTTTCAGAATTTTGAACAAGAAAGTCTGATAGGGAAGTGAACTGAGGGTTAAGATGACAGACTTTCACGATCGTCCTGGCTTCACAAGATATAAGATTGAAGTAGAGTGGAGGAAGGTAACGAATGGAGGAGATTTTGAGGAGGAAGAATTGACATGATTAATTTTGCCAACAGATTTGTGAACAAGGGAAGGGTACACAGTGACTGAGTTTTCAAACCTGAGTAACTAAAAATGACAGTACAATTAACAGAAATAGAGAGCCACTTCGGGGGGGAAAGATGCTGATTTTATTTTTAGGAGTCAGTTGCTTGAAAAGCCAACCTGACCCTAATCTTAATAGTCTCTTAAGACTGGAGGAAGTGTCACTGCATATAACAATGCATGTCACACGTAGCCCATTCCAGTGTATATCACTTTGTGTTGTAAGTGACTGTTTACCAATCTCCCCTCTCTCCCACCCCCGCCCCGACCTCTGAACTCTGTAAAACTTGAAAGTAAGGACTGTTTTTCACTAGCATCCCCACGTGCCAAGCACTGTTCTGAGGTTTGAAGGGTTTTGCATATGTGCATGGCACATAGTAAGTGCTTATAAGTATTTGTGAAATGAATGCAAATGTTGAGCTTGAGAGAATAACAGAACCGGAAAGCAGATGCATTTCTCCAGCAAATAGTCACCACAGAGGCATGGAGATGTCATCTAGGAGGCATTTACATAGAAGTGATAGTTGAAACCATGATGTAGAATCCCTAAGGGAGAGCTTAAATACCGCCTGTGGCACTTCTTGTCTTCATTATGTACCTGGCAACATTGCTCCAAAATAAGAAGCAAGAAAGACCAAGAAATTGAGTATAAGCGTGCATTACTCATTAATCAAATTAACAAATTCTAAATATTCAGGAATTGGCTTTTCAGATATTGGCCAAGAAAATTTTTAAAAATTCTCTGTCTGGCATTGGATGCTTGCGTTATTTTTTTCTGTACTAAGAATAATAAAGCAGTGATATTTGGAAAAGGGGGAGAAACAATTCTAGGGAGATGGCAGCAGCCAGGATGCATCTTCTGGTTTGCTCCCTTCATGCAGGCTAAGCACTCAAGTTTGAATCCAGTCTTCACCATTTATCAACCCTGTGAGCTTAGGCAAGTTACTTCATTTCTCAGGGCCTAGTTTTCTCATCTGAAAAACTGTGATTTTAGTACTTGCATCATATTTTTATTGAGAGGCTAATGTATGCAGAACTCTAAGAAGAGTGTCTGGTGCTTGGTAAGTATTCTATAATTCTTTAGCTAGAATCAAGAAAGTGTCGGGGTTAAGAGGATGGGTTTTGTAGGCCACTACCTGGGCTTGAATTCTGTCTCTACCACTTACTAGGCAAGTTATTTTATCTTTCTGTGCCTTGTTTCTTCATTTGCAAAGTAAGGTTGTTATTAGAATCATTATCATAGATTTGTCGTGAAAATTAAATGAATGTTAGCCACTTAGGACAGTGCCAGACACATAGTAAACATTACGTCAGTGTGAGCTGTAATCACCATCAACCCCTTACTCTGACATCTTGACTTCCGTGCCTGTCTTCACTTATGTCTGGTCTCTCCAGTGGCTCTCATCAGTCTGTAGCAGGACTATTGGAGGTTTTCTAAGTTCTCAGAGTGGCACTAGATGGGGTTGCTGAGCTAAAGCACTCATTACTGCTGGGCAACCAAATCCGAATTCTGGAGCTGAATGAGACTTTAGGGATGATCTAGTTTGTCCTCTGATTTGGCAGCTGAAGAAACTGAAGATCAGAGAAGTTATCTGATGGAACCCCTGCCTCCAATTATCTCAGCAATCCAGCCTCATCATTTCTAGCAAACCTAATCCCTCTCTTTATCAGAAATGACTGAATAAGTAATCAAGTTAGATGTGCTTACAAATCCTACTTTTTCTCTCAAATCATTTGATCAAACCCAAATGATTGTGTAAGTGCCATGAGAGCAAGAGGAAGCTGCTGTCACCACTGACTACTCTGACATATAGCAGATACTCTGTTAATATTTGTTGAATGTGTGATAGGGATCTATCATGTTTTTAAAGCTCTAAAGGTTTCAAATTTTCCTCAATACCTGTGCTGATGCTCTCTGAAGGAGATTCCTCCTGATGTAGTCTCATTCTCTTCATGTATATGCCAATTCTTTACTTCTTTTTCTAGTTCCGTGAAGATGTTAGAGCCGAAAAGAACTTTGCAAAAATCATCCAACCCAAATCCTTCATTTATCAATGAGAAAACGAAAAGATTTGTCCACAGTCACAAAACTAACAGGTTAGTGGCAGAGCTGAGATTAGAATCTTTGCTGGCTCATCATCTTTTAAAAAAACAAAAAATCAAACTGCTTCAAGAGGCTATCAAATTTCTTCCAGCTGTCCTTTATGTTCTCTAACATGTTCTCCAGGCCTTATTCTCCCACTTGCTATTAATTTTGTTTTCTTAGCTCTGGGAACAGGCTTACCACTCACATTCTTTCTTTTCCTGATTCCAGCTCAAACAACTAAGATCCTCAAAAGTGACTCTGAGATAACATAACCTAGAGCTGTCCCTAGGCATTCCCTGACTGAACTAAATGACACTCAGGGCCATCCAGGAAATGAATAATTTCTATAGTTAAGGACTATCTTCTTTGATATCCCAACCCTTTTTCTATAGTTCTAAACACTTATTGATTTATTTCTTTACCAACTCTACTATCTATTTGTGGTAGATTTTTTTTTTAAATGGCCATAAATTCTTCCACTCTCATCAAGAGGTGAAACCTATTTGTCCACTCCTTGAATCTGCCTTGGCCATATGTCTCATTATGGGCCATATGGCCAAAGGGACATTAGCAAAGATCATGTAAGCCAAGGCTTTGAAAGTGCTTGAGCTCTGGGCTCATCCTTCTATTCTTCTCAGAACCCTGGAAATACCACATGACGAGCCCAAGGTAGCCTGCTAGATGAGAGGCCATGTGGAGAAGCAGCCAGACCCTTCCCAAGAGCCTTCTAAATGCCCATGAGTGAGGCCACTGACATGCCCGCTGACTGAGGAAACATGAGTTAGCCCGGCAGCACCAGCCAAGTCTGTCCTGACAGGACTTCGCCACCAACCCACAGAACGGTGAGACGAATCCATGGTTGTTTGTTGAGTCGTGACACTGTGGGGTAGCATGTTATACAGGAAACACCACCTAATGTGTACGTAGTGGTAGACATTCCCTAAGGAAAAGGCATTCAGTATTTTCTTCTGCCTTCCTAATCTTAACCCTCATCCTTCTATTCTTCTATCATTATAGGTTTAGTTAGCCATTTTGCCTCTATGTGATATTTTACCTCAGTGGGGGAATAGCAGAGCCTAATTGTTATTAAAACTGGGTCAACTGCAGGTTTAGACTTAGGTTACTTCTGCTTAGCAACCCATCATTAAGGGTCGTTCCTCTCACAGGTCTTGGTGTCTCTTGAAAAATAAGATCCTCTTTCTGCCTAGGCACAGATCCACTCCATGGTTTCAGATCTGAATCACTCTTCTCATGGGTCTGACAGCTTTCTTAGACTCTGCTTAAGGAACTTCTCTGGTCAAAAGTTCCTCTTTTATTAAAGTGCCAATGATTTTCTCCTTCTTGACAATTTTCTAATTCTTTCAGAACACACACACCTTTGGAGACCCTAAATTGTATCACGACTTTATCCCCAACATCATCCCAGGCTTCTAAACCACAATCTGGGTCCCCAAACTGAACCCCCCTGGAGGTTATTTCCAAATACTCCTCCTCTAGGTTGATCTCTTAGCACAATATGAATGTTTTTTTTTTCACTCATTCAACAAACTAAGGATAAAATCAAACATGATGGAGTCAGCCCTTCCCATAAAGATTTTACAGCATAGCTAAAAATTCTGAAGACCAATTTCAATCATGCTATAGTTAGAAATTGGCTCCCCTACTGGGAAAAAGAATGATTTGTTGACCTTGAGATGGATAAGAATTATCTAATAGCCTTATTCCAAATGGCCCTGTACTGAATTGTATTACCTTTTGGGGTTGATGTGACTTCACACGAATGTAACACACCACCAAAAGTGGTAACCAACAATATGGCATTCACTCATACTTCTAAAAACCAAACACCACAGTTGAGCTACTGTGATATTGTATATACTCATATGTATAGTGTGATATGACAAAGTGTGGGCTGCTCTGCAGCAATGCCTCTCAATTCATTTTGCTGATGACTCACCCATTCCAATTGTAAGGTCAATGGCAAAAACCGTGATCTACATCTGTTATTCACCATCAGTCTTTGCTGTTGGAGTCCTCAGAGAGCCTCTGGGGAATATGACAGGGCTTAGTTCAGTACAGGACGAGACTCTTGCATGGACACTTTCCAGACTTAAACTGTCCCCTAGATTTTGAAACAGATGGCTTCTGTTTTTGAAGCTCTGGATGTCAAAAATTGAGAGTTTTGGGAGTGAGAGCCAGTAATCAACTAGCAAATCTTCCAACAGTAAATAACTGTTTTTTTCAACTGTAGCTCAATTGTTTTAATTTCAGGATTATTTTTCTGTTAATAAAAACAACAATGCATTCAGTTTTGGAGAGTTAAGAAAAAACAAATGTGTGATTAAACAAAGAAAAGTCACCTGTTAATTTAAGACACAATTAAAAGGAAGAGACTTCTAATTAACTAGCTCGAGGCAAAATAAGGAGCTTGTTGAAAACATGAGGATAAAAGAATTACAGTTTATTATTGACAACTTTTCCTCACCCGTGCTTTTGAAGGAGGGTGTGTGTGTGTGTGTGTGTGTGTGTGTGTGTGTGTGTGTACACACACCTGAGTGTGCTGCTTAGTTTAGGAAGCTATATAACTAATAGAGCTGAGATCCGCACTAGCCCTCTACCTGCATACAATCGAAGACAGCCACTAGCCCTAAGTGTGTACCTATCACACAGCTGTCTACCCACAGTTTCTGGGTTTAGCAGCCCAGTTTTGTGATGGAGACTCTAATAGGTTCACTGTGGGTCAGGTGTCTATACAGGGTCCAATCAGTAATCACTGGGCGCTTGGGGAATTGATTGGTATAAATATGACAAGCCTAAAATTCCCCTTTGAATGTGGAAGGGTGAGGCTATGGTTGTGATATGTTATTTTAGAATAAGCTTTATTAATATATTATGAAAATTATGCACAATCTTTTTTTTTTTAGTTCATCAGCTATTGTTAGTGTATTTTATGTGTGGTCCAAGACAATTCTTCTTCTTCCAATGTTGCCTAGGGAGTCAAAAGGTTGTATACTCCTGTTTTAGAAAATCAAGTAGGGGGAAATGACTGATATCTATAGTACAAATGTAATGCCATCCCTGTTAACATTTTGATGTTTCCTTAGGTGCTATGCTGTTGTTTACAGCAGTATATGCATATATGTATAATGTGTTTGATATACTATATATGTAGCTCTGTGCCTTGGGCTTTTCATTTGGTATAATGGCATATCATGAGCATTTCCTCTCATCATTAAAATTTTTCCGTAAGTACTTTAATGATGATATAATACTTCTTTGTATGGATATTATTATAATTTATGAACTATTGGATATTTGTTATTTCTAAGTGTCCATCATTTTATCTATAAATATCCCAGTAGCTTAATTTTTGTGCACATTTCTGATTATTTCCTTAGAGATACCTAGAAGTAAGATTACTAAATCAATGTCTATAAGTATTGATTTACTGCCAATTAGTTTTCTACAAAGTTTGTACCAAAGTACCCTTGCATCAGCAATGATT
The DNA here is from genome assembly GCA_004026885.1 of Lyroderma lyra. Lineage (NCBI taxonomy): Eukaryota > Metazoa > Chordata > Mammalia > Chiroptera > Megadermatidae > Lyroderma > Lyroderma lyra. The sequence goes on from PVJL010003076.1 coordinate 117,746, forward strand.
AAATGTGGTTATCTCATTTTATCACCAATTTTTACCCATTTAGAAAAATGAAAACAAAACATAAAACTGAACATTGCTTCTGTATACAGTGTTTGCCGATGTCATGTATTGTGTTCAACTCCTAACTTAGGTTGACCAAAGTGTAAAGCTGAGATTCTCAGAATAAGGCCCCCCACCCCCAACCCCTGACCCGTAGTATCAGCATCTCCTGGGAACTTCCTGGAAATGCAAATTCTTGGGCTTTACCCTAGACCTACTGAATCAGAAACTCTGGAGATGGGAGCAATCTGAATTTTAACAAGTCTTCCTGGTGATTTTAGTCTGGTCAGTTTGAGAAACAGCAGACGAAAGCCCTGAAGAATCCTTTCACAGCCCTCCCAAGTGTTTCCCCATTTGGGTGTCCAAATACCATTTTCTTGACCCTGACCATTTATAAGGGACAGTGTGATATAGGATAAAGGCAGCGGGTGCTAGTGACAATGGAGGCAAGTTTCAAGCTCAGTTACCCCAGATGTTTCATGGTTACACAAGAGTGCAAAAGAAAACATGTTTTCTCCACTGAATACAACACAGTATAAGTTTTCTTTAGCAGCTGTGGCTGGAGATTGCAAAATGAAAAACCTGGCCACCCTCCAGGTTATCCACACCCCTTCCCTTTCCCTAAGGGAAAAGGACAATCAAGCCAAAGAGAAGGAAAAACAGAATGCTCTCAAGTTCACAGCTAATATTGAGAAATGGAGCTGCTAGGGCATCTGGAAGGTATCAGAATGGAGGTGACAGAGAGGAGGAGGACAGAGGACTCCCCCCATCACCTCTGGACCAAACGAGTTCATTTAGAAGGGCTCTGAGAAGCATGATCTCATTATTCATCTCCAAGCATTGCATGCCAGGATTTCAGGCAGGGTGTTGGGTGCAGAAGAGAAAATTGGGGAGCAAAAACATTTTTTCAGTACCCTTCAAATAGCGTGGCAGCAATGACTCCGTTCTTCACCTGAATGTAATAATGCTCCCACCTCTGAAGCTTCCTAGGCCTTGGTCCATTGCATCTCCAGAAGAATGCAGTATGGTGTAGTGGGAAAGGTGTATGAAGGGAGCATCCAAAATATACCAGAATGTACTTGTAAAAAATTGTGTGTGTATTCTTACATGTTTAAACTTCAGTCACCTTCAAAGTACTCTCCATTGGATGCAATACGCCTATCAAGATGCTTTTTCCACTGCCCAAAACAGTTTTTGAACTGGTCAATTGTGATGCCTTTTAGTGCTTCTGCTGTTTCTTGTTTCACCTCTTCCACATTGGCAAACATTTTCTTTTGAGGACTTCTTTTCATCCAGGGAAAACAAAAACAGTTGCTCGGGGTGAGATCAGGTGAATGAGGAGGGTGGGGCACAGGGGTCACGCCGTTTTTGGTCAAAAACTACTGTGTGGGCAGGTGTATTGTCATGCCGCACATAGTTCGTGTCAATCATCCATCATAAAATGGGCAAACGCGTTGAAAGAGTTTCCAAAAAAATTCACTGAAGCCAAACACAGACTCTCACACCACCACCAGCTGGTGCACGGATGCAGACGGGCTCCTAGAACACTCACTTAGCAAGGAAAGCCTGGACTACATGGGGCCCGCCCTCCAGAAGATAATTCAATTTTGGGGGGGTCCACCCCTCATTGATTTGGAGTCAGACAGCACAGGTATAAATGTCCCTCCCTGCTCTGCTACATCCCAGACCTACAGCCTTTCGCAAGTCACTTGAGTTTGCTAGAACTCAGTTTTCCCCAAACAATACCTCATTGGTATTGCTGCAAGGATGAAATGAGGTCATGTGCATAACACACAGTAATTGTCCCCTGAGTAGTCATTCCCTTTATCTCCTTTACAATACTTTGGTGTTTTCTCAGTACCTCAGTCCCCATCCTTGTGTGAGAGACACATAAAAATTACTCTGTTGTTGATGCTTAGGATTCAAAAAATCTGCTCATGTATTTCAACATTTCTTCACAGTTAGGAAGGCCTTTTCTCTTCTAAATGCTCTTGTCTATCAAGACTTTCTTTAGTACTTTGTAGTGACTGTGACACTCTTTCTCTGGACATCTGAACCAAGTATTCCTGCTGGAAAGTCAACTTTTTATGTATTGGCCTGGATCCCAACCAGACCTTCTTTCAGGGAGGGAGAAAGGAAGGAGAGAGCATACAGTGAGGTGTGGTGTCTTCCACCTGGACCTTGCCAGTCCTGGGCACTGGGCCCTTCAAGACTCTAGCCCAGATCAGCCTCCTACTGAATTCTCTACGATCAGATACTCAATGCTACTTCAGGTCTGTCACCAAATCCTCAATCCAGAAGGCTTCCCAAAGACCAGCCTGACCTTGAACCGACCTGAAGTTCAGGTCAGGCCCAGAATTACATCATATTTCAATTGCTTCCCCAACCCTATCCCTTCTTTTGGGTTTCTCAAAGACCAATCATGTAATGGTCTTGAGGGGTTCAAATCTGGAGACTAGGACAAGGACTGAGTAGAATTATTACTTTAATTTCTACCTGATGTAATTAAATTTTCTTGCAGTATGATTGATGTTCTTAGGAGCCTGGAACGTGAGCCAGCACTGCTTAGCCAATGGGTTAAGTATCTCCAGCTCTCCAGAAAACTGCTACCTACCCTTTATCTACCTCCTCATTGCATGAAGCCTTTGAGGACTTAGAAGCTAAGGTCTGAATTTGATCTTGAAGATTACTTAAACTTCCAGAATCTCACCTAGATGGCCTATAATGCTTTTTAAGACTTCCATGCAGGCAACATAACCTAATAATAGTCAGTGATTAGAGGTATGGAGATTACCAACCAGGGTTGCAATCTTACTGTTTAAATATTTCTTACCTTGGCATTCAACAAATAGATGCCAAATTCTTTATACATTCATTTCTGAAATACCTTGACATCATTCAATTATTTCTTCATTCAATAAATATTTAATAAACACTTGACATGTACGAGGACTATGGGGATACAGTGGGATTAGACTAATGAGAAAGACACACTCATACATGCTCTTGTCTTCGTGGAGTTTACTATTTGTTGGGAAATTTAGACATTAAACAGAGTAAAAAATATGATGAGTGTTGCAAAAGGATAACCACAGGATGCTATGAAAGCATGTATGAAGTGCAGCTGTATAATATTGGGTAACTATTTTTTTTTAGGATGTTACCCTGTGCTTTGCAACTTTTCAAGCAAATATCCAGTTCTCTCTCTCTCTCTCTCTCTCTCTCTCTTTAGGATAACAACTCTCCTGGTTTTTCCAGGACTTTCTTGATTTTTGCACTAAAAGTCTCCTGGTCAGAGAAAACCCTCACTCCTGAGGAAACCAGGATAGATTGGTTAAACTTCTTGCCTCAGGGAAAGTTTGGAGCAGAGTTCTTTGGCTTTTGTTCCCAAACCCCGAGTCTTTTAGGAAAAGTGACATGAATCCTTCAAAAAAGTCAACATCATGAAGCAACAATAGCAACATAAAAAAGAGGATGCAATAATGTTCCAGATTAAAATAGACCAGGAAGGTAATAAAGAGAAAATGCAAAGTGTGACCCTTAATTGGATCCTGGCTTTTGTTTTTAAGCATTAAAAATGATTGGAATGGACAGTTTGAGGGGAATTCAAATATGGAATTAGGCATTAGATGATTTTTGTGGAACTATAGGTAACTTTGTTAGATTTGGCCATAGAGTTGTGGCTATGAGGCAAATGCCCTCATTTTTAGGAGACTTAAGCTGGACTGCTTAGAGGTAAGGAGATAATGATGGCAAAATTTTAACCATTTTTTAATTTAGTAGAGTTTAGAAGGATATTCATTTTATTATTCTTTCAACATTTTTGTGTACATGAAAATGAAATTTGGGGAAAGAAGTCAGCAACCATTGAGCAAAATAGGGTTTGAGATGAGAGCAACTTCTCCCTGAACCAGAAAATGATTTCTCCTAAATGGAAGCGAGAGAAAAGAGGAGGGAGGTGGTTGTGTGTCAGTGCTGTTGACTACAGGGACATGAGATCACAGAGAGCCTAGCAAAGATCCCCATCCCCCAAACTTGGCATTGAAGGAGCCAAGAGAGCTCCTTCAGACATCTCGGTAGATAGATTCCGGAGTAAACAAACGATTGATGACTGGGTGCCTGGAATACTGATCTAAGTCCAAGTTATGGGTTGACCCCAAAAATTAAAACTGAGATTCAGTGTCCATCACCCCAAAGAGTTACATTTTCTCTACACCTGAGTTTATGGACTCCATTGAATGTCCTGAACACTGAACTGGTCTACCAGAAAGGTCCACCTGAGTGCGTGACATTGGGCTGAAACCTGAAAGATTAGTAGGAGTTGGCCAGGTGAGAAGGGGAGAAGCAGCGTATCAAGCATCTGAAACAGGAAGCTACAGAGAGCGGTGCCTTGGAGTAAACTAGGGAAGTTCCACGTGGCTGGAGCAGAGAGCATGACGGCCAGGGTGACCTGAGAAGAGGGGAAAGGTGGGCAGGGGCCAGATGTTCTTGACCTTCCAAACTGAGCAAAGGAAATGGCCCTCACTTTCTCCCCCTCAGAAACTCTAGGGTCCTATCCTGTCAATACCCTGCCCCATCCCAGTGCCCATGCCTCAGGGTCCCTCCAAGGACTTGGTCTGGGCTAGAAATTAGAAATCACTCTGATTAGGCACCAAGATTTTTTCTGCAAAAGGAATGACAAGTGAAAAGAAGCCAAATCTTCTGAGTCTGTTACTTGTGAATTTAGGGCTCCTACCACTAGCCCCCTCTTACTCATTAATGCCATTAGTACCTGATCCTAGCTGCTGACCCCCAACCACTTCCCAACTATCTGTGGGCATTTAGGGTGTCCTGTATGTGTTCACAGAGAAGTCCAGCTAGTCTTCGCCTGGTGTCTGCAGGCTGTCCCTCTCTGCTATCACACAACCTCTCTGCTAGACAATGTCCTCTCCATTGGGTGCAGCTGTGTCCACCAGGCACCACAGGCTCCCCCTGTGGCTGAGGAGCATGGGAGGTACCCAACTGTGAGCTGTTGTGCTGTGTGGTGGCAAAGACTGCCCCCCACCTTTGTGTGTATGCTCAATTAGTGGAATCCCAAGGTCATATTCCTTCTGCCCAAATAGTTTATATGTAGGCTGACCAGACGTCCCATTTGAAAGGGGACAGAAAACAATGGTACTGTCCCGTTTCAAATGGGATGTCTGGTCAGCCTACCGACGCCTTGAATTTAGCTCGGTGAGCCTAGGCTGACCACACATATTGTTGGAAATGGGACAGCACGGTTGTTTCCTGTCCCGTTTAAAATGGAACAGCGGGTCAGCCTATTTACATGGTTAGCGGGAAACAGTCCTTTCAGTTTTAGTGCACGGGCCTCCAGCTGTCCCTGGGGTTCAGATATGTAACCACAGGGCATAAACAGGGGTTGGGTGTTGGAGCACTGGGCCTTTGGACTACAAGCAAACATGTGTCAGACACTAAGCTGTCCCTCAAATCACTCCTGGTTTTTGACAATGGAGGCTTTGTTTAGTGGGTCGAGCTCGTGGTGCCTGGCTCCTACTTCCGTGCGATGGCTATTCCCCTGGGAGGAGCTTCAGTCCCTCTTGCTGAGATCTCCGCATCTGCTCACTGAATGACCCAAACCCATCTGAACCCCAGCAGAGGTCACAGCTTTGGCTCCTGGGACCCACATGTTTTTGTCTGTGTCTCCCAGTAGCTCAGGATGCTTGAGGAAGGGATGGGGCCTTATTTGCTCTTGTAACCCTAAAAGGTAGCACAGACTCAGCGTATAGGAAGTGCTTGATTTATTTTTATTGAAAGATCATCCCATATCCTAGGCCACCGGTCACCAAACGTCAGCTTGATGGAAATCACTTGAGATATTGTTAAAACAAAGATTTCTAGGCCCCATCCCCAGAGACCTGATTCATTAGGTCTGAGGGCCCAGGAATCTCTGTTTTAATAAGATCCCAGGCAATTCTGATGCAGATGGTTCTTGACTCTCCTTTTGCTTCTGTTTGAAGCAGGCCTGAACCAGGGACACTATTAGTCCTTTAGCTCCTTGGTGAGAATTAGAAATAGGCACCTATTCCCTTCCAGTTGTACCAACTCCAAGGCTAGGGTGGCAACTTGGTGAGCAGAGTTTAGGCTGTAATTTCAGTTCCTTTGTCCTCTTTGCCAAGCATCCTTGTGCTGTGCACAACCTGCTCAACTGTTTGCAGCAAACTGTCAAAAACCTGTTCCTGCTAAGAGATGGTAGAACTGCTAAGTTCATCTTTAAGTCAGTCAATTTCTTAGTAAATTCCAGGAAAATACTGGGGTTGAATTGTGCTGGTTACTTGCCCCTGGATATCAGGTGAGCCAGTAACCAATCTCCAGACCTCCAAGGAAAGGTCTAGGGAATGTGATCTTGAAATATCTAACAGAAGTTCTTAACTTTTGCCATGTGTTGGAACCACTTGGGGAGCTTTGACAGATTCTGATGCCTGGATTTCACCCCCAAAACTTAATTGAGTAGGGGTACATCCTGGGCATCAACATTTTAAAAGCTCCCCAGGTAATTCTAATGTGCAAAGTCTCTGATCTAACAGAGCCCTCACCCTGATCAGAAGCATGAGCTGCTGTGTGCCTTCCTAGGGATTGAAGGACCGGGGTTGGGCTCACCCTTCTGACTAGAGAATGCAGCTGGCTCTCTTGTTCTGTGTGGTCCAGCTTTGCGTAATTTCTTCAGGCTTTTCCTCAATAAATGCATGCAAGTCTTTGCTTATGCTTCTTGGCATTTCTGCCAGTCACCTTTACTCCTGCAATTTCTGAACGCTTGTCTATACCTAGCCCTATCTCACTTCCTCCCCCCGCCCCCAAATAAAATCCAACTACTTTTAAGGTGTCATACACCATATTAGTTTGATAAACTAGTCTTCCACAAGGAATAATGCCAGGCAAAGCTTAAATACTGTCTCTAAAGTAAGTGCCAACACGGTTTGTTAATATGTTACAAAAAAATTAATGTTATAACGCAAAGTGTTACTTTTAAATGGTGGGAACACAACTTGGGGTGTTGTCACTTTTTTGGTGGGAGGGAACCTCAAACCTAGGGGAGTAGGAGATAGTTACTGAAAGTCTTTTTGGAAGTCCCCACCGGTTTTTTGCCACTTCCAACAATGGTTGAGTTCTACTAATAATACTGGTGATGCTATTCTTGCAAAAAGGGTTAGAACAAGGAATACAGAATCTAATTCTCCTATTAGAATATAAGTTCCTAGAAGGAGAGGCCATATTCCATTCCATTTTGAATTTTACTATGTAATTTGTATGATTTTGTCATACAATAAATGTTTTTGCGTTGTCAAATCTTAAAAAATCAAATTCAACACCAATTTACTGAGTGATTACTGGGCCCTGAACTAGGTGCTTCCATATATTATCTCATTTAATCTTCCTGAATCCTCAAGTATTAGTTAGGATACAGGCTAAGCTACTAAGAGAAATATATCTCAAAATACAGGACAATACAAGGTGTGAGTTTCTTTTTTTCTCAAATGATTGTCCACTAAACAAGTCCAGAACTGGTTTGCTGGTTCTCCCAACTTTTACCTATGGCTTCCATCCTTGGGTCCAACATAGCTGCTTCAGCCAATGGGTACAGTAAAAAGGCCATAGTACATCCACATTTCTAGAAGCACATTTTGCTCACATCTTATTGCCCATAATTTAGTCACATGCTTATAACAATATCAAAGTATGCTGGGAAATGTAATCTCTAATTAGATGAACATGTATCCATTTTAAACTGGGGATTGATATTATTAAACAAGGGAAAATGCATCCTGATGGACAATCTCACAACACACGTCATACCTATGGATGAGTAATTATCTTAGTTTGTATTTGAAGCTAGAAATGAACTGTACAAAGATGATGATTTTCTACACAGAGAGGTCATCCGTTTTGTCAATGTATTCAGAATTAAGTTGGCTCTGAAAAGCTACCTCAACTTGTGAGGTTGGCATCTAGACAAAAGAGTATCAATTTTTTAATTTCCAATGAAGGGAAATATATATCAGCAACTAGAATGCTTGTGGTCCCCATTCAGGCTAAGATTTTCCTGGTATGCAGTTATGTAGAAGACCACATCACGGTGTATACTAGCATATACAAAGCATCTAACTGGGGCCAGAGGCTGTGCTAGACATTTTCCACAAGTGGTCTAATATGACCTACATCCCAACTTGATGAGGTAAGCATCATTCAGACCATTTTACAGGGAAGAAAACTGAATAGCACAGAGTACATGTGCCTAAGATGCGGCAAGACTGTTGTCTGAAGCCAGGTCTATTTGATACCAGAGCAAGTGCTTTTTCCACTACAGTGTATGCAGGCGGAAGTTTTACTAGTAAGCTTCAAGACATGCTTGGTGATGTTTCCACTGGCTGTGCCTCTTTGCACAGATTTCTGCTGTAGCATTTGTTACAGTGACATTCTTATTATTGAAGACTATCTTTTCCAGGCTCTCTCCATTTTCTGGTTTTGATGGATCGTGTCTTAGTCATTTCACAAAACTGAGGCCAACACAGGGCCTGGCATTTGTCACATGCCTAAACAGCTAAAACCAGACCCTTTACTGAACTTCTACTCCATATTATCAATTACTGCCTTTAACACTGAGCCCACTCCCAATTTCACCACATTAATATCTCATTCTAAGTCTTTGGTTTCCAACTCTAGTGCCATACACACACACACACACACACACACACACACACACACACACCTTGGCAGGAAGGGGTTTGTAATTGTGGGGGTACCAATTCCCTAACAGAAGGCACTCAGGGCTGGATGATGTATGATATCCTTCCTAGATAGAAAATGTTTTTATGAGGAGTTAGGAATAAGTAATATCAGAATCAGCATAGGTACATATATTGAAATATTCAAAAATATTTCCAATGGATTTCCAAACAACAGCCTTTTATATACTAGAAAGTTCTTCCAGGATTGAGTTCTTACTTCATCTTAACCTCAATCTATCCTGATGCATTGTCAAAGTGTTTTCTTTTGTGACATCCTTAGAAGTAGTGGGGAAAAAGCTATTTCCCATTTCAAGTTTATAATAAAAATGATCCCTCAAGATGCCAGGGAAAGGGACTGATGTCAGCTCCAAACTGAGGTCATGGTTTTGTTGAAGGGACTTTGCTAATCATCTCAGTGTTGATGCAAACTCCCTGCAATGATGCTCAAAACAGACCTGGGTGGGCCTGGCCTTATTCTCCAGCCACAGCTCTAGGAAGGAAAGAGCTGGAAACCAGAGGCCCTGGTTTCTTTATCAGTGACACGAATGATGAGGTGTGTGAGTAGGACTGATCAAACGTGAAATTGCCTTAAAAATCTCATGCAAATTTTGCATTTGATTCCACAGTATATTCCAAGTGGTTAAATATAGATGAGTATATTTATATAAAATATACAAAGTATAAATGTATATATACGTGTCTGTGTGTGTGTGTGTGTGTGTGTGTGTGTGTGCACGCTCTCAGGGAGCCCTGGCAGAAAGGGGTTTGTACTCATGGGGGTACCCATGCCCAAATGGAAGGCGTTCAGGACTGAATGATATCTAACATCATTTCTAGATCCAAAATTCTTTTATGAGGAATCAGGAATTAAGTAATATCAGAATCAGCATAGGCAAATATATTTGAATGGAAGGGCACACGAATTCAATTTATTTTTCAAAACTCTAACCAACTAAAACCCTTCTGCAGACCAGATTCATTCACCTACTGCCAGTTCTCAAGCTATGGGAACCTAGGGATCTATATTTTCAGCCATGTCTTCAGAGGACTCTTATAATCAGGCAATGGAAACCTTGAGAGAAGGTATGCATCAGTTCCTCATACACTGTAAAACCTGGTACAAATGTGAGTCATTACTGTGGATAAAGATAATAAGCCCCGCTGTCTTTGTCACACAGGATGGTTGGAAGGAACAAATGTGTACTGCTTTGTGAAATTCCGGAACTGAAGTTACCAGATCTGGAGGCATGGAGGGGGCCTGCAAATCTCTCTCCTCTTGGTCCTCATTGCAGGGGTGGACCAGGTGGATAGAGATTCCATAAGCTCTGTATCCCTGGAGAGAGGCACAACTGGCTTGGAAAAGACCCTCTCCACTTCTTGCCTCTTCCTTCCCGGAGCTCAGACCCAGTGCCATGAGCTGTTCTGCTACAGAACACGAAGGGTCTCTCTCTTCCTTCACTTATTCATTCTAAGGCCCATTCTATCAAAAGACATATGATTTCACTCACTCAGGGAATGCAAAGCTGAAAGCAACAAAGAAGCAAAAACTCATGGACACAGTAGTTTAGTGGTTCGTGGTTACCTGAGGGTATGGGAAAGAGGGTGGGAGAGAAGGGACAGAGACACAAAAATATGGTGATGGAAAGAGAACTGACACTGGGTGATGAACACATAACACAACACATTGATAATGTACTATAGAATTGCACGCCTTGAACCTATTTATTTTTACTAACCCATGTCACCCCAATAAATTTAACAACAACAACAATAACAAAAAGTCAGATCTGACAAAGAAATCGACACAGATTGCAGTCAAACCTTAAAAAGAAGGGCTGTCCTTCCTGCATCCGTGGGTCTCTCCTGGCCCCAACCCAGACACCCAGAGCCCCATGCATGGTGTTCTACAAGGGCACTGCTTTCCAAGACAGCCCATTTCCTGAACCTCCCTAACAATGCCCAGGGTTCTGTTTCTCTCTCTCTCTCTCTCTCTCTCTCTCTCTCTCTCTCTCTCTCTCTGTGTGTGTGTGTGTGTGGCAAATTAGTACATTAAGTTTGAGGCACTAAATTAAGAGCTTTCGAACAGCAGATTAAGGTTTCCTTTATTTCTAGTTTCGGGGTCCCATTTGAAGGGTTGAGATGGAACTCATTTAAAGTTAAATATGGAGAAGTGGCAGAGTTTTCAAACATACTAGCATTTCAATAGCGTCCTTTATGCATTCAGCAAATATCTGAATGCTTACTATGTGCAGGGCATATTCTAAGAAGCAAGATAGGGCCGTGGCTTTCAAACTTTAACTTCAGCACCGCTCGGGAGGCTTGCTAAAAGGCCAAGTTCGGAATCACAGATTCAGATTCTGGTCCCGAAAATTTGCTTTTCTAACCAGATCCCGCTTAGGCGGGTGCTGCTGGTCCGTGTAGCCACACTTTTGAGAACCACTGGTACAGCGCATGGCAGGCACCAAGTCCCCGATGTCGCAAGACGCACAATCTAGGCTGATTTTACCAAAGACACTAACGGTGGAGATTTCGGGCATCGTGGCAGATCGGCGAGGAAGATACGCAAGAGTCCCCGAAGTCCCTTAAGCTGTTGTCTGTGCCTGCCGCCCCCGGAGTCATGCACAAACTGAGAAGTCAGATGTGCTGCCCCGCTCCTCTCCCCAGGGCAGCGGTGAGGGGGGCGGGCCGCAGGCCGGGGCCCTGGCTCCTCCCCTCGGGTCTGGGCCCCGCGAGCACAGGGGGCGCACTGGAAGGCCCGGGGGTCGAGGGCGCCGTTCCGGGGCAGGCCTCCGCGGGAGGAGAGCAGAGGAAGCGGCCCTCCCTCCCGCGGCCCCGCCTGCGCGGGCTCTCCCCTAGCGGCCGGGGCGGCGGCGGCGGCGGCGGCGGCGAGGGGCGGGGCGCCGCGACCCCCGTCCCTCCCCGGCCGCCTCCGCCCCCGGTCGCAGACGCCGCCGCCCGGCTGGCTCGGCCTCGCCGCGCGGGGACCCGGCGCCGCCGCAGTCCCGGCCGGCCCGCGAGCCATGGCCCAGCCCGGCGAGGACGCTCTGCCCGGGCCCGAAACCGCGGTGCAGATCCGCGTCGCCATCCAGGAGGCCGAGGACACGGAGGAGCTGGAGGACGAGGAGGAGGGCGCCGAGGCGCGGAGCTCCGGCGACCCGGCTCGGTATCTCAGCCCCGGCTGGGGCAGCGCCAGCGAGGAGGAGCCGAGCCGCGGGCACAGGTAGGCGCGCCCGGGCCCTCCGGGGGCTGCCGACCCCCGAGCGCCGGAGAACGGGAGTTCGGGGACCACCACTTAGCGGGCGGAGGGGTTTGAGCCAGCCCCGCCGCCGGGGCCGCTGCTCAGGGCTGTCGCACGGTGTTAGAACCGGCTGCTGTCCCGGTCCGCAGCTTGGTAACCCGCCCGAAGCTCCCTTCTGGGGCTGGCGGCAGGGATCCGAGGGGCCTGGACGTCGGCATGCTCTGGGACCTCGGGGGAAGTCCTTCCTGGGCCATCCTCGCCCTGCCCTCCCCCGAGGAGCCGCTCCTTCTGGCAGCTCACCCCAAGACCCTCCAAAAGGCCCAGTTCCGCCCAGGCGTCCCCTCCAAGGCAGCCTCCCCACGCCGCACCCCCGCCACCCCCTACTCCCCCTCTCTGTCCACCCCCGCCAACCTACCCCCGACCGTGGTCCCACCTAGCCCTCACTGCCCTTTCTGCTTGTCAGCCCAAATGGCTTCACTCAGTGTCTGGGTGGGGGCAGGCCAGGCGCAGCTGACACTTGCTGCTGGGGGGATCCCAGGAGGGGTGATATCATGGAGTAGAGAGCTCTCTTGACCAGATTTGGGATCAGTTCTGGGCTTGCTGCCTGCATCTTCTCCTGCCCGAGGATTCCCATCTTTGCACAGCCTTTCCCAACCAGTCTCTGTGCTTGCATCATCATCTTGCTGCCCTGGCCTTGGGTTCCTGGCTGATGGGGTAGTCTCCAGCTGGTGAGGCACAAGAAGCCACTTGTTTAACCTTGCCTCTGAGCCCTGAGCTTTGTCATCAGTTGGAGATCTTAGTCTTGTGTCCACTAAGGCCCAGGCCTTTCAGAACTGTGGTTTTGTTCCTGCTGTTGAAAGGAGATACAGTATGGCGTATCCATAGGAACGAGAGTAGAGTAATGGCAGAACTTGTAAATTCTAGAAAATGGAAACAGGCACTTATTAAAAAAAGCCTTCTTCTGGGACTCTGCACATGCTTTTAGCTGTCAGGGCTCTGCAGGGTTATACTGTGGCAGGCATATATCTTCTTCATTGGGAGATTTTTACTCAAGTCAGAGGCATAAAGATATTGTGGCCAGAACCATTCCCCATCACTGGCTGACACTTCCCCAGTGGAAGGGGCCTGGATTTAGGAACCCAGAGATTCAGGGCAGTTCCATGGAGACAGAGGTATTCCAGGAGGAAAATCCAGCTCAACAGTTCAGAGCACAAAAGCTGGGCCACAACAGGTGACACAGTAGATATGTCAGCACTTGATATACTATAAAGCCTGATTCGTTCATTCAGCTCTGCTGAGTATTGAGAGTATATAAATAATGAATCCATAGTCACTGGCATCTTACAGTCTTGAGGAGAAGGCAGCCACCTAGTCACATAATTTCAGAGGTCATGTATAATAGCTTCGAGTGGTTTATCCTTGTGACATTATTAATTATTATTATTATTACTACTACTACTACTATTATTATTTTTACCTATACCTGGCAAAGACCTACTCCCTATCCTGGGGGCTAAGTTTTGAAACTGCACCATTAGCAGGGATTAGAGTTGTACTTATTTCTTGGGCCTGGAAATTTCCCTTATGAGATCTAGGAGAACATGATCCTCAGTTCTACTGGGCCTCTTGCCCTCACCCCCGAGTGTCCCTTCAGAACCACCTTTCTCCTAGCTCCAGTGGCTTGTGTCTCATGGAGCCTTCAGTCGGAGGCATTTCCTGCTGCCCACTGACTTAGAGTTGACCCCAGAAAATCCCTGTGGCTCTTCAGGGTAGTGGAGCCAACAGAGCCCAGTGGGAAGATGTCTAGAGCACTAGGAAAGACAGCCAAGAACAGGATCCCCACTGTCCCCTGATTGGGCCCAGCCTGGCACAGGAGCAGCCACCACCCTGCGTGAACACCTCTCGGCCCTCAGAGGCTGCAGGAGAAGGCCCAGGTTCCTAAGTCTGCTGGGTGGGACCTGGCACCCACCCACATCATCCACTTAGCTCATTGCTTCTTTCCCTGCCTGTCCCTACTCCCACAGAACTGACCTCCTCTAGGTCCCTGAACACTGGGTGCAGTTTGTGTCTATACGCCTTTGCACTCCCACTTCTGGGTCCCTCTGACTGATTGCTAATCAGCCTGAAAACTTGGCTGCCTCTTCTCCACAACCACCAAACCCCAACCCCAAAGCTGGATTTGTTTCCTCTCTGTTGTGTTGCTGTAGCCCTTTGTGCATCTTATGCCTGGCCCTAATTATATAATATAATTATTACACAATTGTATAATAATTCTAGAGTTCTGTCTCTCTCACTTGAGTATGAGCTCTGTGGATTCAGGGACTGTGCTTGCCCTGTTCTCTTTGTATCTCCGGCTCCCAGCACACAGTGGGCGCTCTAAAAATATTTGTTGAATAAATGAATGTGTGTCTCTATCATCACACTCACTCCATGGAGTTGAAATCTGTATGTTTCTCCTCCACTAGACAGTGAGATCCTTGAAGGCAGTGACCTTGCCTGAGTCCTCTCCATATCTCCTATACCTAGCCCAATACCGGGCTTCTACCCAGGCGACAAGGGATAAATGGAAATAAGGAAAAATCTTTATAACTTCCAAATGTGCATGAGTCTTCTCACATCTTGTTCACTAAAAAAGTGTCTTTTTTTAAATTCTTACCTGTTCAACATAAAAATTTCAAACATAAAAT